>VMDR010002394.1:0-93412 GCA_007922815.1 Macrotus californicus
CCTATTCTGGAGACTATCCCATGATGCACTTGAAAAGACTGTGTGTTCCATTGTTGTTGGGTGGAATGTTCTATTGACGTCTGGTTTAGTTGGCTTTGAGTTTTGTTTTCTCTCTCCTTGTTAAACTTATATCTAGTTTTTCCATCTATTAATGAAAGTGGAGTATTGAAGTCTTCAACTATTATTGCTTATTTGTCTCTTTCTCCCTGCAACTCTGTCAGTTTTTGCTTTATATATTTTAGGGACTCTCTTGTTAGGTACATATAGGTTTATAATCATGTCTTCTTAATGGATTGGCCCTTTGTTATTGTAAAAATGTCTTTCTTTGTAACAGTAGCAATATTTTTCTTAATGTCTATTTTGTCTGATATTAGCATAGCCACTCCAACTTTCTTATGGCTATTGTCCACGTGATACATTTTCCCATCCTTTTACATTCAAGTTATCTGTGTCTTTGAACTACAGTGTGTTTCTTACAGACAGCATGTGGTTGGGTCATATTTTTTTAATTCATTCTGCAAATCACTGCCTTTTCATTGGAGTGTTTAATATATTTACATTTAATGTAATTGCTGATAAGGTACGATTTGTCTCCCATTTTGCTACTTGTTTTCTATGTACCTTATGTCCTTTCTGTGCTCTAATCCCTCTGTTGCTTCTGGCTTTTGTGTTAACTAGATATTTTCTAATGCACCATTTTAACTCACTTATCATTTCTTTTATCATATTTTTTTAGTTATTTTCTCAGTGGTTACCCTGGGGATTACAATTAACATCTTATAACAATCTAGTTTGGGTTAATAAAAACTTGATTTCAATAACATATTGAAAATTTCTCCTATATAACCTCATTCCTCTTCCCTTTGTTATCATGTAAATTAGTACTTTATCCATTATCTGGCCATTGACACAAATTTATAATTATTGCTTTATGCAGTTACTTTTTAGGTAAGGTTGGAGGGGAAAAATGTGTTATGAACAAAATACACATTTATATTGTTTTTTAACCTAGGTAATTAACCGTTATCAGTGCTCTATGGTTCCTCACTCGGATTCACGTTACTCACATCCTTTCATTTCAGCCCGAAGGACTCCTTTTACTATTTTTTGTGTGGTCGAGCTTCCATTAATGAATTCTCTCAGCTGCTGTGTTATCTGGGAATGTTTTCATTTCTCCTCCATTTTTTGACAGCTTTCCTGAGGTAGAGTTTACATGGCATACAATCCACCGATTTCAAAAGCACAATGCAATGGCATTTGATATATTGACAGCTGTGTATCTGTCACCACAATCAATCTTAGAAGGTTTTCTTTACTCAGTAAACACACCCTGTACCTCTCAGCCATCTCTCCCTAAATCTCTCAAGACCTAGGCAAGCACTAATCCACTTTCTCTCTGGGCAGGTTTCTCTGTTTGCTGACTAACTGACCTTTTGAAAGAACTGTCTTTTTATCTCATCAATTTTTCTCCGTCATTTGTCCATTTTCTCTAGGTGTTTGTCTGCTGAGTGTCATTCCAGGGTAGCTCTTCTGATTGTCGTTGATCTTCCAGGGAATGAATATACTACTATTTACCTATTTACTTGTTGATGGAATTTTGTGGTGTTAGGACCGCTGTGATGGTGTTATGTCTAACAGCTCGGTTCTGTTACTTCACTGTTTCCCCCGTACAATTGACTATCAGGTGAGCAGATTTACATCCAGTGGGTGAAGACTTGCTGCTCTCGGCATGCTCAGGGATTAACATTTTTCAGTCTCATTTGTTATGAGGTTAAAAGATCTCCCTTTCTTGTGACTTGTGTTAGCACATTCACTTATCTACTCTTTTTGTTTTTTTAAGGAAGAAGGCACTGTATTCGTCAGAGTTCTCCATGGAAACAGAACCAATAGGGTACATCTAGATCTACACATGCGTATCTTTGTGTCTATATACATAGAGAGACGTGTGTATATATATCTTCTGTTTCTCTGGTGAACCCTTATTTTATTTTATTTTTAAATGTTTATTCATTGGTTTTAGAAGACAGAGGAAGGGAGAGAGACAGAAACAGTGACTTGTCGTTCCACTTATTTATGCATTCGTTGGTTGATTCGAGAACCCTGATTTTATACGAGAGAGAGAGAGAGAAAGCGAATGATTGACGGCAAGAAAGATTGAAATAGAGATGCTTACTAGCCACAGCTCCCTGAGGAAGTACACAGCGTGCCTGAGGGGCCACACAGGACGGTCCAGGCAGGGTGTAGGCAGGGAAAGCGACAGGATCTGGGTCACATGCCTTCACTAGAGTCCCTTGGTGAAGTGCTTTGAGGTGCTTGGGCTAACGCCAGATTGGTGGATTTAAACCAAAAAGGGCAGGGTTTTGGCAAGCTTCATGGGGCACTTATTTAGGGACGCACAAGTTGAAAGCCCTGAGAGGAAGGGGCAATTCTTTCTCAAAAGAGCTGTCAGGGAGTCATAGCAGGAATTTGCATTTGCTTGAGGCTCTGCTGTTGTCTAGGGCATGTGTTCATCTGAGGGGACAAGTGTCATTTTAAGGCCACTTGGCCCTACAAAATGAACACTGAGGCAGCAATACCATGGAGTAGCTTCACAATACTCTTGACAAGAAGGGCGATCTCCTTTATTCAGTCCATCAATTTACATGTTAAACTCATCCAGAAACACCCTCACGAAAACACCCACCATAAGGTTTGACCCAATACCTGGGCCCCCCATGGCCTCATCAAGGTGACACACAAAATTGAGCATTATAGGCAATGTGTAATAAAATGCTAAATAATTGCACAAAAAGACTGCCCTATGAAGAAGCGAGGCCGCTGGAATTGAACATGCCATCTAGCTAAGAGAATCGCTCTTCCCCAGTTCCCGCTGACACGACAGACCAAAAATGCAAAGAGGTACATTCAAGTAAGGAATTGACTCATAGCAAAGCTGACACGGAAGGAGAGACATCCATAAACCAGAGATTCTGATGTATTTCTGGAAGACTAAAAAACACTCTATGGTATCAAAGACAATGTTCGAAATATGAGTTTTTAAAATATTTTATTTATTCATTTTTAGAGAGCAGGGAAGGGAGGGAGAAAGAGAGGGAGAGAAACATCAATGTGTGGTTGCCTCTCACATGCCCCCCCCCCCACTGGGGACCTGGCCCACAACCCAGGCCTGTGCCCTGACTAGGAATCAAACCAGTGACCTGTTGGTTTACAGGCCGGAGCTCAATCCACTGAGCCACACCAGCCAGGGCAGAAATATGAGTTCTTTAGCTGGTGAGTAAAAGTCCAATTGAGCCCATGAAAGGAGACTGACTAGAGAGACAACGGAACCATAGAGAACTAAGTAGCCACTAAAAATAATGTTGCAAAAGAATATGTAATAAAAATTTAATGATATACATAGACATTCACAATATATTAAATTAAACAGCAGGTTAAGAAACAATAAGTTTAGCATGCTATTTTTCTTCAGAAAATACATATGTATTTAATTGGGAGACTATACCCTAAAACCATCAGGCCCAGGGGTTTCTAGAAGTCTGGACTGAGGCCACACAGAGCCTAGGCCTGCTACTGAGGTTTCCTGATCTGAATTACCCAGTGCAGAGACTGAGCTCAAGCCACAATTGCACATCTGGCTGTGTCTGATGAGGGAGAGGATGCTCAAAGTCTCCTGGGGCTCCTGATCATGTCTACAGAGCAATTCTCCATAGCCATGCCTCCATAAGGATGTAGAGACTATTTTAGCAGTTCTGTGTGTCTTTATTTTTATTTTTAAAAAGTTCTATTTAACATATAAGTACAAGAACAAGTATCTGTCTCACACAATTCTGCTTTGTAAACCATTGTACATATGCTCTATATGTCCGTTATTAATATATACATAAAAACATTTCTTGCAAGCTCAGAAAAATTTAACAGGTGGAGCGCACACGAGGCTTGGAGAACACAGATCTACAGGACAAAGTCCCAGCCCTCACGTGGCCACTCCTTCCTGGCAAACGTTCTTACCAGAACCCAGAGACTTCACGCTCCAGCTGCTCTGGCCACTTGTGCTTCTCGGCAGCCACTGCTCTCTTTCTTAGCTCTGCTCGTCTATTCTTGCTGCTTCCTCTGGATTGTCCCTTACCCCTCCTGCCGGCCAGCTCCGACGCACTTTGTGGGCCTCCACTCAGTTGTTGTTCTTGCTGGGAAACATCCCCTGACCCCCAGGTTGGATGTTCTTAAGGGACCATCCCTGCTCGTGGATTTCTTTACCATGACATTTACAGCTCATTGTCATGACCTTCTATCCGCATGTCCGTCTCACTCACTGCGAGGCGGGAAGGTCTTATTTCGTCTCCGTTCCTCGGTACCTAGCACAGTTGACTCCGTGGTCACTGGGATCTCTCCCCCCCATTCATGCCCTGGGGAAGACTGCTGACTAAAAACCTTTGCACACACACACACAAAAGAATTAATGTCTTCTCCACATTCCCACTCCTTCTGGAGCTTGGATCAAATTGCACACCAGGCCAAGAGTCCCCCTTCAAGAAAGAGAAGAAAGTTCCCCTTCAACAACATCCCCCCTTTGGGACTGTGGTTCCTCTGGCACGAAGCATAACCAAGGACTTCCCCTGGCGGCTCTGTCACAAGCCCGGCTGGGTGAGCTCCTTCTGCAGAAGCTTGATAACATCAGAGTATGGTAAAGGTTCCAGGCAACAGGCCGTCCTTCTTGTGTGAGTGGAGGAGGGGCCTTCAAAAGAGGCGAAGGCCTCTTCTGGGCAGGAGTCTCCCTGGGCACAGGGTGACTGGTTTCTCAGGGTCTCTCTCTGAGGTCCTGGGGTTTCTCATTGCCGCAGCCTCTGAGCCTCTGTTTCATCTCCCTCCCTCCTCTCCTACATCGGCCTTCTCCGTGTTCGAAGATGGACATCTCCCGGCTCCTGAGCTAACGTTGCCTCAGTTCCAATGTTGGAGCCTGAGGAGCCCCACAGAGTTGAAATTCCAAACTGGGAGAGAGGCTCTACTGGGTCCAGTTTGAGTTGGGGCCCACCCCTGTGCCACTCAGCCACTCCCAGCGGTCAGGGACTGGTCCTGTGAACATAGCTGTCAGGGCCCACTCCTAAGGGGCTAGGTAATTAATTCTCAGATTGTGGAGTAGGCACACACTCTCAAAGGTGTCATCCATAGGAAATAAAGAAGGAAGCAGGACAGAAATATAAGCTGAGTTTCTACTTAGTGCCAGATGCTTCAGCGAGTATCTTAAAACAAGAAGTCAGTTCTCTGGAGAAGGATGGGAAACGGGTCCCATCCAGTTCCCCAGTATGCCATGCCACGCCATGCCACGCCACACCATGCCACACCATGTCACGCCACGCCAGCCCCAGTCCAGGACCTCTGAATGAGACAGAAGGCAGAGGGGATAAAAGCCTACATTAAAGGACCTAACAGCTCAGTTGAGAAAGTCACAAAGGACCCTTCAGTGGCTTTGGGAAGCCTGCCCCTCCTGCAAGCCCACCCACACAGCACCCATTCCTCAAGGCCCAGGTCCATTTCTCCCCCTCAGTGAAGCCTTCCCTCATCACACCTGCTTTCATATAGAGAGGGACACAGTGCGGTGTGGCTGAGAGAACCGAGAACTGAGACTCATGTGGTCCCGCCTCCGTGTGACCTTGAAGGCCCCATTCGTCCAGCCTCAGTTTCCTCTTTTATGGGCTGAAGATGTTTGATCTACTGTAAGGAAGTTTTGGTGGAGTTTTAAAACTTTAAGAATCTATGGAAAGTTTTCACCTTCTCCTAGGAACTTCTTTAGAATGTCCTGTCTACGCGACATGATTCCCTTTGTAATTGTCTAACTGTGAAACGCTCCCAGGTGAAAAAGGCAACATTGTGCACTGGTTAAGAGTAGGCTCTGAGGACGCAACCTGTCCGTGCTCTGCAGTCTCTTCTCACTGCAGAATGACCTGGAACAGACTGTCCGGCTGTTTCCTGGGGTATCGTGGGCTTTGCCAAAGCAGAAGGCCTCCCACCGCCACTGGTTTTGCACACCCGGCAACGTATCAGCTCTGGACGATCCAGGTAACACCTGTGCCTTCCTAGCTATATCCAGGATTTTCACTGCCATTATGGTACGAGGTTCCACAGCATTGGGAAGTGCAGGCCTGCAGCTCCTCTTGCTGGTACTGGGGCTGGGTTACAATGTTGGCTAAATCCCATCAGCGATATCATGGGACCATTTGAACGGCTGTGGGCCTGGAAATCCACCACCTTCCATTAGTGCAATGTCTGAAGAGTTATGAGAACAGAGGTCCTACGTGTTTTCCAATCTCTTGAACTTCACAGAAGAGGAAGATGAGAAGAAGGGGCGGGGGGAGAAGAAATTGAAGGAAAGGGAGAGGGAGGAGGTAACAAAGCAGAAGGAAATGCCACTGAAATTTGAGACACAGAAATAGAGCGATCGTCAACCCCTCAGGACCGCACGGGACTGTCACACAGCAGTACTGTGAGCCCATGCAGTGGGGACTTTGTATGCCGATGACGTCCCTGCTTTCTGCGCCTGCAGATGAAATTTCAAGGTGTCAGATGTGAGATGTCCCCCTGGGGGAGCCTCGAAGCTCTACCCTGAGGAATGATATACAAAAGCAAGCCCTTTTACCCCGAGATTGTAGCCATCTCTTATGTCCATCTATGCACGGGCTGGCTGACTTTGAAGTTGTGTTCAATGAAATCAAGAAAAGTTTTAGTATCACTAAAAAATAAAAGAGGTGTTGGGGGTGGTCATCTAGAGTGAGACAAAAATGAATCACAGGGTCATCACTTGCTGGCTATGTGACTTTGGGCAACTTATTTCATGGTTTTAGCACCTTGGTTTTCTCACCTGAGGAATGAGGACATTGCCAGTATGTACACCATGTCGCTGTTTGGAATGTGGCGTGAGATTTTGCTTTTGGTGCCCTTGGTGAACGGCAGCCATTGTCATTGTTAACCTGACCATAGGTGACATCTTGTCTCTTCTCCCGAACTGACAGTGTGGCCCATGAGGACCAGGCCCTGACACAGGCCTGGTCAGCGTTCACAGCAGGGCCCAGCGCAGCTGAGACACATGGGCGCCTTTCAGTGAATGACAGTGGTGAAGCCCCAGACCAAACTGCCACCTCTGCCCCCCACCGCCGAAGGCCCCCAACTTAAAGTGCGAGCAGTGAAGAGGTGTCGCAGCACATGACAAGTCTTGAGAGCGAATGTCCACTGCCCTCACCACTTCCTCTCCAGAGCCGAGAATAACTTAACCCCAGCCATTTTCACAGACTGAACTTCACCGAGGAGAGAACTGAGCTCCTGAGAGGGGTGGACCTTGCCGGGGTTGATCATCTGGAGTGTTAAATCCCGTATCTGTATGTTGTTGCTTTTCTCCATTAGCCTCCCAGGTATACCTGCTACCCCGCTCGCCCTTGGGCGGGCTGGGTATGGCAGCAGGAACGCCCACAACAGACATCAGTCCCAGGAAACTCGCGCTCAGCCAAGACACACTTGAGATCAAAAAGAGTCTCTTGCTTGTGTGGAGATGCACCGTTTTATTCCTCACTGTGGCTCTTTCTCTGCAGCATGACAGAGAAAGGGCGCAGCACTTTGATGTCTCTGCCCCAAGAACGAAGGGACAAGGCTCACCTCTCCAAGACCATGCACTGAGTGGGCAACCCAGCTGAGAGTCTAGAGGCCTGTGGTGTTCATTGCCAGGTCACCACAGCGGGGGGGTGCAATCCGTATTTGAAGAGAGGTACCATTAGTATGGCCGGCTTCTGAACAAGCCCCAGTGGCAAAGAGACCCCCGTACCCCACCCCCAGCCCCAGCCAAACCTTCTCAGGTCAAAATGCGCATATGAACAAGGACTGGGTCCCCCTCGTTAGGAAGGAGTGGGGCACATGTGCACCTGCTGATGCAAATTTTTTTTTAAATTTTTACTTTTCAGTTACAGTTGACATTCAATATGATATCAGTTTCAGGTGTACAGCGCAGTGGTTAGACATTTCTATAATTTACAGCATGATCCCCCCAATAAGTCTGGTACCCACTGGGCACCATATATAGTTATTACAATATTACTGACTGTATTCCCTCTGCTGGGCTTTACAGCCTCATGGCTATTTTGTAACTACCAATTTGCTGATGCAAATCTTCAGAGGCTAATCGCATGTGATATTATGCTGGGACCTGACTTCTTTTTAAAATAAGTAGTTCCAATTTTTTTTTTTACCTCGTTCATATATATAAAAAGTTTTAAAAATCCTAATGGAGCAGAAGAACTTGTAATGAAAACCAGAGAGATGCTTTCAGAAATCATCTTCACAGCTGCCATTTACTGAGCACCTACTATGTGCCATGCACTTTAGAATCACGATCCCCTTCAGAGCTCACACTCTGTGAGGGGGGCGCTCTGAGCATCTGGCTGTAGAGATGAGGAAGTGGAAACTTGCCCAACAGCACACGATGTTAAGAAAGGAAAAAAGTGAATATCCCAAGTGCAGTGGAGACATGATTAAACCATGAAGATCGGGATGGAAGCAAGCCCAGAAAAATAAAAACAGATGATTTGATCGGGTGATAAGATTACCGGGATTTTTTTTTTTTTCTCTCCTTGGTAAACATCTGTTGTTTTCCTGCCATGGTGGGTACTTCCGACTACAGGAGAGAGGGGTTGCTTTCTCACACCTCGGTGGGTGACAGGCCGGAAACCTTCCTGGAAGAGGCCTCATCCACAGCTGCCCCTCCCCCGACCCCTTCCCTCTGGGCTCACCTCCCAGCAGTTTCTTCAACATCTTTGCAATTGCTGAGTGTGTGCAGGGAGAGTTTGGGGGAAATCCCTTCTCCAGCTCAGATTGGCTTTGGTTCTTTCAAAAACTTACTGCAAATGTGCTCTTTTGGAACCTAGGATGTTTTCCCTTCCCTTTTATGAATCAGCACAGAATTGGCCTGGTTGGGCCAGAGAAGCTTCTGGAAGACAAATCTTGCTGAGATCCTAGTGCTTCTCTTCCTACAGGCTCTCCCTTCTCCGCTGATTTACTGGCCCCCAGGCCGCATCAGCCCAGGCTCCATGGGGCCTCCTGCCCTCCCTGCCCCCAGGAGCTTGGTTCCAGAGAAGAGACTCCTAGCCCCCACTCCCACCCTCTATCCCAGAGGTGACCTGGGCGCCCCTATATTCTATGTGCCTTACAAAGGGAGAAATCAGCAGGGAAACTGTGATGTCCCTTCCTCTACCTCCAACTCTTCTTCCCCTGGGGCACCATGAGAGTACCCTGGCCTCCTCCTCAGGAAAAGCCCCAGTAGCTAAGTGACCCTGCAGTCCCATTCTACTCTCCCTGCCTATCCCAGGCTCAGGACATCCCCCCACCCCCAGCTGGTCCTGACAGTAATAGCCTGAAACACTTGCCCTTGTTAAGGTGTCCCTGATGTAACATGTTGCCCTCTGAGGGCATTTTGTGTCATTGTGAACTCTCTTACCCACCCAAGGTATCTGGGTTCAGTTATCCGCTTTCATAGATGAGACAGCAGAGGCTCAGAACTATGATGTGACATGCCAAGGCCACCAACTAGGAGGCACCAAGCAGGCTGGGATTCCTGCCTCATCACCATGCTGGCCCATCCCCTTCTGGCTTGTTAAAATGGACAGTTGGCACGTATGGGGACCATATTTTTGTTCATGAATAGCACCTTCATCCTGATGCGAGGCTATGGCAGGGGACTTATAGAAAGTGAAGAGGAGCAGCGAAGAACTCAAGGGTTGGAGTGGAAAAGTCGCCTGGAGCCATGAAAGGGAAGGCCGTGAGCTGCCACAGTCCCCTGCCCACTCCCAATCTCAGCTGCAGGCCGAGGGTCAGGCATGCCAGACACCCAGTGACAGCACCAGGGAAAGGAGGACAAAAAGAGATCAACATTAAAAAAATAAACAAACACTAATGTCCCAAAACAAAGACTTGGCTGGTGAGGCCAAAACGCTGATCTTGATTGGAACCGCCAGGTCTTCAATGACCTAGTGTCACCTGACTGTTTTACCTGTTATGCAAGTCTCTTTCTCGTGGGTTCATTCTGGAGGCTGCCTCAGTTTTCTGGGAAGTGGACAGAATACTAACTGCAGACAGACAAACATGCTGCACCGTTTTATCGTTACGGTGGTGGTTTGTTTCCTCAGCTTGAAACCCAGCCCTGTTGGGGACGTGTGCTAGAACAGATGGAAGGAGGAGCTGTCTGCAGGGGTCCTGGGAGCGAGGGGCAGGTGCAGAGGCCCAGACAACCTGTGACCACACTCGGCATCTCAGTTCCACTCTTGAAGAACAGACACCCCAACCTCAACCTCAGAGGGCTTTCTAGTCCTGTTTTGGGATTTGCCAGCGGTGATTCTGAAACTCAGTGATGCTGGGAACTGGGGAGCCAAGAGACCACTCCCAACCACTCCCTCTGCCCCTCAGCCATTTCCCCCAGACATCCTTTATTCAACAATTATTGAACACCTACGTGTACCAGGCTCTGTGTAAGCTGGGAATTCAGCAGTGACCCAGACTGGCATAAGCCTGGCCCTAATGCAGCCTGCAGAATAATGGGGGCACAGATGAGTAAATAATTATAATTCCATGAACTGAATGCCAGAAGAGAGGAAGTACAGTGGAGGGGCATCCAATCCAGACCCCAGGGGTAAGAATTCTTACTGGAAGAATTAAAATTTAAACCAAAATCTCAAGGTTGTTTAAGACATAAGCCAGGGTACTGGCCGGTGTGACTCGGTTGGAGCAATTTTGTCCTGTAAACCAAAAGGTCAGGGCACATGCATAGGAGAGACAACCAATCAACGTTTCTCTCTCACATGGACGTTTCTCTCCTTCCCTCTCTCCTTCCTTTCCCTGCTCTCTAAAATCAATAAGGATGTTTCCATGTGAGGATTAAGAAAAAAAGGCATACGCCAGGTATGGTAGACACTGGACTGGCTCCAAGCCTGCATTTCCTCTGCCTCCTGGACACAGCACAAGACTACATTTCCCAGCCTCCCTTGCAGCTAGGTGTGATCATGTGACTGAACATTAAGTCGATGGAATGTGGACAGAATTCACAGGTGCCACTTCCAGGCCTGGTCCATGTTCTTCGCTCACTCACCAGCTAAATGCAGAGGAATCCAAAGTCCCAGGCAGAGCACAACCATGAGATAGAACGAGGCTGGGTCCCCAAATCACCCAGGGAAGACCTGCCCACTGGACAGGATCGCCCTCGTATTGCGTGCATGAGAAATAAAGTTCTACTGTGTAAAGCCGTGGAAATTTGGGCTTTATCTGTTACAGCAGCTGGCATCACCCTAACTTATAACCCAGCAGGAGTGGGGGATAAAGTGTTTTAGAAAAAAAATACATTAGTAAAAACAACCTAACCCTAGGAGGCAGCAGTCAACCAAATAGACAGGAAAGAACAGAGGCTCCCAGGCCAAGGCAATGGGATCAAACTCTGGGCCCACATTTCCTCACTGTGTGGTCCTCAGGTAGTTACTCAAACCATCCGAACCTTAGTCTTCTCACTTGTAAACCGAGGAGAATAGCACCTTCCTTGAAGGGTTGCAGTGAGTATTCAATAAATAGAACCAGAATGGTTTCTAAGAGGTTAAAGGCCTATCGAATAATACATTTCTCACTTCTAACTACATGCATTGTTAGAAAGACATTTCATAATATACTTCGGTAACTGGTACCAGTAACAATAATACTAAATATATATTGGGAACTAACTATGTCCCGGGCACTGCTCTGACCACTCACATGTACTATTTCCATCCTCACAGCTCCGTGAATGAACAAGGCACTATTTCCCCTCAGTTTCACAGAAGAGGAAACTGAGGCTCAGGGATGTTACGTAACCTGTCCAAGGTGAACAGCTGATAAACCCTGGCAGGCATGGTTACAATTTCCAAGTTGCAGATGAAGGAACAGAGAGGTAACACAAAGTGCTAAAAGCCACAGAATCTTAAAACATCCCCCAGGTTGGGGGCCCTAGAGCCTGCCATTACCGATAGTGATTCCGGGGGAGTACAGAGCAGCACCCTTGACCGTGAGAAGCACCGTTCTTTTGCGTTGCAGCAGGTGTGCTGGTGGCTTTGGCAGCAACGATGCTGACCAAAACCAAGTACTGCTTCAGTCAACTGTGGAAAGGCAACAGGCGAGCGTGCCCAGAGCGCTTGCGGTGACAAACCTCGAGCCCTCCAGCTGTGCGGTCACGGCAAGGGGGCTTTGGTTTTCACAAGAATGGCATTTCTCCCAGAGCTTTAACAAGAAGCGGACATCAGCGCAAACCTCATCGAGTGTAAAAGGATGCTCAACTTGAGGGAAGAAAACAAAACAGCTCTAAGAAATGGGACTTCAGAAGGCAAACCTAGAGTGGAAGTCACTGCCCAACAAGAAAGGATGGTCATTGGACCTGCCGAGGCCCCAAATGGCCACCAGAGGGCAGCAAAGGCATTGGTCAGAGAAGGCAGAGGCCCCTTCAGGCTCTTCCTAGAGTCAGTCATCTCAAAGGACAGGGGATGGACAGGAACAATGAGAAAGGACCTCCTCCATTGCTCAAGGAGCATCCCCTAGACGTGGGCTCCCCGCCATTTAAAAGAGACTGCGCTTTGAAATTGTTCTTTGGATCATGGAACTAATGTATGCTAAGTGTAGAAAACTTGGAAAGTTCAGAAAAACACATCAATCAAACCCTATCAATCTCGCCACACACAGAAAAGTGACATCAGTTCACATTTTAATGAATATTCTTCTCGAAGGATGTAGAAATAGATGAATATTAGCTATATAAACACATATAGATGTGCATTTACATATTGTTTGGCTTTGTGAAACTGACCTCAGTCGGTAGGTACACATTGGCGGCCCACGTTTGAAAATTCAACTACAATAAAAATATATGTATATGGTCACCTGTAGTGGCATAGTTATATATAAGTGTATATATTTGTGTGTGTGTGTGTGTGTACATATATGGCATTATTTGTCCAGTGTCTCTCACTTGCTCGCCTGTGAACTTCTCAAAGGTCAGCCCCCACTGCACCCGGCACACGGGTGAGGGAACTGGCACAGTGATGGGTGACCAGGCAGGAGCAGCGTCCACAAAGGTCCACTGGTCACTCTGATGGGTCTCTTCACAGCCTGGGTCTAAGCTTCCTGAAATCTTGGAGGGAGGGGAAGTTGTGCAGCCTTCCAGTTAAAAAGATTCCACTTAGTGACCAGGTGCTCCGCTTTTGTTGAATTTCATCCAGATGAGTCACACTAAATGTGAGAAGCACTGACAAGGTCAAGGAGTCACCACTTCCTGCTCACACACCAGCCCCTCATGCTTTCACCAGAGGGAGCAGCACTGCCGGGACAGTGGGAATCCAGGCAGCAGTTAGAGGCGCCATTTTTTTTTGTCTTCAGGTGTGACCATGTCTTCCCAAAGAAACACACCAGCATCCTCACTCTGTGACCCCCTCGTCATTGCTAAATGAGCCTTAACAAAAAAAGCACACCTCACTCAGTGAGAGTGTGGGTGGCACTTGGGCTGAGTCTTGAAGACACCGGCGTTCACCAGCTGAGAAGAGGGGAAGGGGGGCATCGCGCGCCACCTGGATTTACAAGCGAGACTTGTGTGATTCACATGACTAGGTGAGACACCCCTGATCCCCAGTGGAAATTCTCTGCCTATGCTTTGTACTGAGACGAATCTGGCTTTGAATCAACTCAATCACTTTCTAATTGTGTGTTCTGGGGCAAGTCACATAATCCTGGGCATTCCAGGGCAGGGCCGAGGGGAAAATGGAAGTTTCAGGGGAAACATCTGCTATTCAGTCTGGCTGGAGCATGGGAGGAGAGGAGGCAAAGCATGGGGGAGCCAGGAGGATAGCCTTGGATGCCACACTGAGGAAGGCCGCCAGAAGCCATGGCAGGCCTTTAAGGAAAGGCTAAATCGTGCAATAACATATAATAGTATCTGTTTTACTGGTCTCACAAGAGTTACGGTAAGAACCGCCCTGACTGGTGTGGCTCAGTGGGTCGGGCTTGGTCCTGTGAATCGAAGGGTCGCTGGTTTGATTGCCGGTCTAGGCTCATGCCTGGGTACGGGCCAGGCCCCTGGTGGGGGGTGTTCAAGAGGTGACCAATCGATGTTGCTCTCTCTCTCTCTCTTTTTCTCCCTCCCTTCCCCTCTTTCTAAAATAAATAAATACAATTTTTTAAAAAAAGAGTTATGGTAAAAACCAATGAGACGCACCTGAGGAAGGGCTTTGTAAAGTAGAAATCTACGTCACTGGCTTTTCACTACGTCTTTCCTTTCTCTGTGGTGACCATCGTCAGCTCCCAGGTGCAGCCCCGAGGGTTCCCCACGCCGGCCCTTCATCCCTGCCCTGCCACCCTCTCAGGTCCACGCTGCTCACACTCACAGCTCTGATGGAGTTTCTCAGTCATGCTCAAGCCTAGCCAAGCTGCGGGAAGTGGGATGCAGAGGGAGAGAAGTTAGCCAGAGGGAGGAAAGGAAAGAGTTCTCTTTACCTGGCAGCTGGGGACATTGGGGCCCTGAGTAGAGGGACGGTGATCACAGGCAAAGTCTCCCCAGAGTTCAGCACACCCAGCCACTGGGCCTGCGTTGTTGGCATGGAAAGTGACATCAGAGCACTTTGCTCGCACCTGTTACAACAGGTATTCTATTCTGCCTTCTCGGCTGCCATCGGGAGGCAGCTCAGCAGACAGGACAGAGGCCAGGCATGTGGGTTGCAGATCGCAGTCTGAATCCTGCCCCTGTGCCTGACCAGGACATCCTTGTGGGCAAGCCATGTCAACCCTCTGGGCCTTGGGGTCTTGCCTGCCAGTGAAAAATAGCGTTATTTACTAATTCCTGGGTTATTGAGAGACTTAAATGAGATCAGCAGCAACCAATACATCCAAACTAGAATTACTGTTACTCATATCAGCTGTTTCTGTATCTCTCTCACGGGCCTGGAAGCTCCTTGGGTGCGGGGCAGGGGAGTGGCTAGAGTCATATCCCACCCAGCTTTCCTGTGATAAGTGGCGTGGACAGTGGCTAGGGCCCAGCCTTGGTTATCTATATCTCTATATCAATGCAATTGTAAAAAGATGATTTTTTAAATATTTTTTAAATGGAGGACAATGGCCAACAATGGTAAGGTGCCTTCAGCTCAGGAATGTCACCGTGTGGCCCTGAGTGCAAGGGCACGGAGTGACACAGGTCAGGCTTGAATTCAACTCTGCCACTCAGCTAAGAGTGAGTCCTAGGGAAAGAGACTTGATATTTCAGGGTTCCAGTTTCTTTTTCTGAAGAAAGGGTCATGTGATAATTCCTAACGCTTGGTTCATTGAATTCTGCTCCTCCTTTTTTTTAATCATTCATGACATCTCTAACTATATATTCAGTGTCTGTCTTTCCCCACTAAGCTGTAAGCTCCATGACGGGAGGAATCCTGTGTAACTTCATGCATAGCATTTCCAGGGCTTTTACTATGTGCATTGTTCTAAGTGCATGGCAGCAGTTATGAGGGGGTAGCCCCCTTCTGCAGAGGAAGAAACTAAGGCTAAGTGTTTAAGTGACTTGCCCAAAATCATAGTAGGAAGTGGCGGTGTCTGTGTGTTGGCGGGGAGAGGGGGTGGGGTGGAACCTGGGACCTGTATCCTCAGCTAAAGCCTCTAGCTTCGATGCTCAGCCGCAGACAAGAGGGCGAAAGAAGCAGGTACCTGGGGGTGCGTGCCCCAGAGGGAGCCACCACTCAAGGCGACTGAAACAGAGATTGGGAAACTGAAACAGAGATTTGTTCGTGAGTAGGTGGCTTTGAAATTGAGAGGGTGGAGCGTCATCAGGGAGAAGTCCTCCTGGCGGGCAGATGTCTTCCATTTATGGAGGGGAGTTTAGGTGGAGGGAACAGCCTGACCACATGGCATATGATAGCAGAGGGTCAAAGGTTCAGTCACCCTGGGAAGCTGGTCCCCTGGGCTCTCCCTGAGGTTGGGGAACTAACAAGTGCAGAGGGGACTCCCCAGAGTTCAAGTGTTACCCAGGCTCGACCTGAGCAGAACATGTGACTCAGCTGGCCCCTCCCCACCTGCTCACTTTCTGCGACTCTCACACAGGCAGAGGATGTTTGTTTTTTATAATAGTTATTTATACTATTTTATAGTCATTATCTTTATTTTTATAATAACCTTTATTTTATAGTAGTGATCTTTCTGGTGACAAAATAACACACATATCTGCATCTTAGAAAAAACTAGAAACTACAAATAGACACACACACAAAATAAGTAAAAGCCATCAACCCTCCCCCGGGGCAGGAATAACTTCGTTTAATATTTTGGTATGTTTCTTTCTGGTCTTTTTTCATGGCAAATCTGAATATATATTTCTACCTGCAACATTGAGATCATATGTAATACAGTCATTTTCTATAAGCAATTCAGTAGAAGCTTTTAAGAAAACTAATCAACAAAAGAGAATTATTATTACAATTAAAATATATGAAATAAAATGGAAATGTGGGTTTAGCCTTCCTTACTTTCTTCAGCATGTCCAAGGCTGTAGTGCACATAAAACAGGCAACAAATTGTCACCAGTGAGACCTTCCGGCTCTTCTCGCATCTCAGGAGTTGATGGACTCGACCTTTGTTTCTGCCGAGTGGGACTGGAACCCCAGACGTTACAGGGTGTGGCAGACACTAGGTAGCTGCTCAGCAAACCCATTTCCCTCTGTTCTTGGAGATATAACTAGACCATCTTTCCCAGCCTGTCTTGCAGTTAGGTGAGACCATGTGACTGAGTTTTGGCCAATGACATGCAGATAGAAATGTGCTCTAGTTCTCAGTTGCTGTGTAACAAATTATCCCCTAAGTCAACAGTCTAAAACCACAGAAATGACCTCACACAGTTTCTGAGAGTCAGGAATCCAGGAATGGCTTACTTACCTGGGTGGTTCTGGCTCAGGGTGTCTCACCAGGTTGCAGTCCATCTATTGGCCGGGGCTGCATTCTCTGAAGATTGGATTGAGACCAGAGCTTCTGTCACGTGACTGCTGCAGGGTGTGGGGGTACTTCAGTTCCTCTCCCTGGGGGCTCCTCCATCCTCCATGGGGGGGTGCTTGAGACATGGCTTTCCCCAGAGTGAGCAATCCAAGAGTGACAACACCTGAAGTGGAAGCTACGTCTTTTTCTCACCGAACCTGGAAAATGGCCATCACGTCCGAATTCTATTTGTTAGAAGTGAGTTCCTAAACCCAGCCCATGCTCCAGGGGAAGAACATTAAGCTCCTCCTCTTGAAGGAAAAAATATTGTTACCGAACAGAAAGGGCTCGTCCACCCGGCACCAGCAGAGCCAAACGCTAGACACTGAGAATTAACTGTAGTGGAAGATATTAGCTATTTTATTCTGAATGGGACCATCTAGGAGAATGGGAGACCAACATGCAAAAGCCCGAACTGCTCAATGGCTTGTGGATTAGATTGTACAGGGCGGAACCACAAAACACTGTGGATTAGAGGCTCGATCGTGCTGGATGCTGGACTGGTCGGAGGTGAGGCACGGGTGATGAACCGTTTCTACAGGTCTTGGGGGCCACTCTGAGGTTGTGTTACTCTGTCTGTCCTCATGGGAAAGACACCAGGGGTTGTTTCATCTTAGTCTCAGGAGCTGAAACATAACTTAGGTCAAGATGTCATCTTTACTCATAGGGACAGAGAACAGGCTGACAATTGTCAGAAGGGAGGGGGATGGGGTTGCTGGGCGAAAGGTGAAAAGATTAAGCAAAAAATAAAAAATAAACAAGTCAAAGACACAGACAACAGTATGGTGATTAGCAGAGGGAAAGTGGGGTGAGGAGGTAGAAGAGGGTACAGGGGGATAAATGGTTTTGGAAGGAGACTTGACTTGGGGTGCCAAACATATGATACAGCATACAGATGATATATTGTAGAATTGTAACCTGAAACCGATACGATTTTATTAACCAATGTCATCCCAATACACTTAACTTTGTTTTAAAAAGATGTTATCTTCAGCCTGCCGTTGGTCCAGATGTGTGACCTCTAGTCAGGTCTTCTGCCGCCTGGGGCATTGCTGATTATCAGGGGAAAGGCTAGGTCTCAGAGTTATAGACAGAGATGATTTCTAGATCCAGGACTTAAGACTAAATGTAACCAAAATCATCAGGACCCTCGGTTTCAAAGACTGTGTGGGTCTATTTTAAAACCACCTCTACCTATCACACATTCAAGCTTGAAAACCTCTGTGGGGTCCTCCTGCCCCCCTTTCCCCACAGGCTGGCTGAGTGGAGAGAACTTACTTCCAGAGGAGGGTAGGCAGAAAGTGGGAGGAACCCAGCTCCCGGGAGCGGGGGCGGGGAAGACTGAGGGGTGCTCCCCACTCTGCGGCCATTTGGATTTTAGAAGATGGGAACCAAGTTGTTCTTTAATTGAGCCGTTGAGATATGGAGTTTATCTGTTACTGTACCTAATCAGCGCCTCACGTGGGAGATTTGTTTTGTTCCCTAGGCTCAAGCCTGGGGGTGTTTGTTCTCTCAGATCATGGTGTTCTTGAAAATAATAGAACTGCTTCTGAGAAAGGAGCCCTCTCTTTGTGCACAGAGCCCTGAAGTAGGGCTCCAGTTTGCAGGAAGAGTGTAAGAGAATCAAGAAACACACAGTGGGGGGACAATGGGCACCAGTGCGGGTGCAGAGAGCAGGAGGGGGAGGCACATCAGGGGACCCTGACGGCTGCCTGAGCATCAGAGCACAGCCGTGCCCCACAGTGAGTCCCCACCCTCCTAAAATACAGGGAAAGGAGACACAAAAGACAGATCCAGAAGAGCAAAGGGACGTGGTCGGGCCACTTCTTCCTTTGGGGGATATACACTACAGAAACGACGGAGGAGTGAGTACCCGAAGGCAGATGCATGAAGGTATTCGCTGTGCCCAGGTTTCTAAGAACCGGGGCGGGGTGAGGGTGAAGGGCGAGGATTAAACCGATGGTTTAGTGGAGTATGGCTCACACAGACCAGGTCATGCTGGGAGGGTTGATCCCAGCAGGCCTGGAAGTGCACGAGCTGATTTACTGAGGCATTCGACACGTGTACAGACCATAACGCAAGTGAAGCAAACAAGCTGCAGGCCAGCGTGTGAGACACGGTTTCACCTCTGTTTTCTTCAGTTGTGTGGTGCCGGATAGACAGACAATAGAGAGAGGGGGAGAGATTTGTGGAAACTTAACGAGAAAGCCCGGAGGCGTGCACGCCAGTTATCAATAATACTTACCTTACTGGGAATGTGTAGAGTGGGGAACGAAATAGGCGAGCATGTTTACTTCTCACTTTCTGTGATTTTTTAAAAGGACAGTGTTATAGATCTTTTAAAAAGTAATAGACTTTATTTTTTTTAGAGCGATTTTAAGTTTACAGAAAAATTGAGCCAAAAGCACAGAGACTTTCCATGTATTCCCTCTCCTCCACCCCCCACCAGCCCACACCCTCCCTGACACTATTAACATCGTGCATGAGTGTGGTGCATTTGTGACAACTGATGGGCTGACACAGGTGTATTATTATTATTAGCTAAAGTTCTCAATTCACATTAGAGTCACATACTGTGCTGCACAGTATGATGGGTTTTGACAACTGTACAGTGTCATGTATATACACCATTGTCCACCATCACAGCATCAAAGAGAATAGGTTCGCCACCCTACGGCTCCCCTGTGCTGCTCCTATTTACCCCTCCCTCCCTCCTGAGCCCTTGGCAACCACTGACCCCTTTCCTGCCCCTGTACTTTTGCCTTTGCCAGAATGTCACCTAACTGAAACTATAGACATCGTAGGAAGACTTTGCTCACTGTCTTCTTTCCTTCTGTGATGTGCATTCAATGTTCCTCCGTGTCTTTTCATGGATGGATAGCTCACCTCTTTTCACTGCTAAATATCTTATTGAAAGTACCACACTTTGTTTATTCATTCACTCACCGAAGGATATTTTGGTTGCTTGCTTTCAATTTTTGGCAATTGTAAATAAACCTGCTATAAACTTTTGGATGGACATAAGCTTTCAACCCACTTGGGAAAACACGAAGGAGTGGGATGGCTGGATTGTATGGTGTATTTTGCTTTGTAAGAAACCAGCAGACCGTTTCCCAAAGAGTTTGTAACGTTAGGTATTCCCATCAGCAGCGAATGACAGCTCCTGTTGCCCCACGCACACCCTCACCAGAACTTGATGTGGCCAGTGTTTTGGACTCGGCCATCCTAACAAGTGTGTGGCCTCTCATTATTGTTTTAATTCGTTATTCCCTTACGACGTATGATGTGGAGCAACTTTTCATATGATTACTTCCCATAGGTATATCTTCTTTGATTGGATGTCAGTTCAGTTGGGTTGTTTGTGTTCTTATTGTTGAGTTTTTAGAGTTCTTTGTACACTTTGGATATAAGCCCTTTGTCGGATGTCTGTTTGGCAAGTATTTTCTCCTAATCTTGGCTTGCCCTCTTATCCTCCTAATGAGAGATCATCTTGAACACTTCTGGGTTTTTCTAGTGAATGTGTAAGTGATGAAGATGGAGGTGAGCAGGAATGATTCAGGTCAGCCCTTGCCTGCCTAGACTACTAGTCCTAATTCCCAGAGAGAAGGAATTGGCAGCAAAATGAAATTCACACCCATGTGTTACCCTTGCAAACCGATTTTTGAGTGTATGTAACTGATTTAGCAAATCCCATTGTTTATCTATAGTTTGTGATTAAAGAAAACCCCCTCTTTTGGCCAAGCCCAATTAAAGAAATGAAGTTCAGTACGTGGGAGGGTTAGAAACTAGACTCCAGGGGACCTGCGAGAGTCACCTGCACCTTGGTGGGAAGCCCAGTCAGGGACAGAGGCCAGCTGCAGGGGGGCTGCCTGCATCCCCACCTACATGATGATGCAGAATGGAGAACCTGACCAGGCCCCAAAAATCAGTTCCCTGGGAGGCCGAATGCTTTCCTGGAGCAGATTTCTTACAGCTCACAAGCGCTGACCTTGGACTCCCCTCTACACCCTCTCTGGTGAAGGAAGGGAAGCCTCCGGAGTGTGGGCTGGGAACTGCTTTAGAAATGCAAAGGCTCATCTGCTTTAGGGGAAAGCATTTGAGGGAAGTGTCATCTGCCCCTTCAAAGAGGAACAGAGCTCTGTCAACACCCCAGGGCAGACCGGGAGTTCAGAGGCTAGGTCCTTGGGCCCAAGGAGGTTTCTTCCCAGCACCGTTACGCAAATCTGGCTTAGTAGAAGGGTGAACTGAATCTTTATTTCAAGCGAAGAAAGGCAGCTCAAGAGAATAATCACACCCTTCACATCTGGGCTATAAATACCACGGTAAGCAGGGCTGGGAAAAAAGGATTTGGGGCCTTCCAGAGTTTGCGTCTGCTGTGAGGCCTGTGGCTGCTTGTCAGGGTTTCTTCTCACAGGAAGTGTTAATGGCAGTATTTAGCTAGAAACCGGGAGCAAAGGGGACTAGGCATTGAGCTTAACAAACTGGGAGCCGGGAGCCTGTGTGCTTCACCAGGAAGCTACAGCTTCACACTCCTGGGGATCAGAGCATTGTGCTCCGCCAGGGAGATTAGCACTCCACCCTTCCCCGCGGTTCCAGACTGCGGGGTGCATGCGCAGTAGTGGTCTAAAGGGCGCCGGGTGAGGCGCTGGACCAAAGAGGCCCGCCTGTCAGCCTCGCCTGGGGAAAGAAGCGATTGGTAGGGAAGTGAACCCATCCAAAGCCCTCCAAAGTCTGGGGAGTTTATTGGTCATTTTGAAAAAGCTTCTGGTCTCTTCAAAGCCTAAGGTAATATAATCCCAGGGGAACAAAGAAGTGTGCTCTCTTTCTCACCCCCTCCTGCCCCCCTGCCCCTGGCCACCTGGCAAGGTGCCCCCTGCGCTCTCCAGGTTCTCTCTCCATAGCCCTGTGGCATAACAGCCACACGGCCAGCAGCCACGCAGACCCCGCTACTGGAGCAGCTGGGAACAAGCCAAGCTACCTGGAGGGGGACTGAGACCACTTAGCAGCCACCTGTGGGCTCCAAAGGACTGGGCTTTAATATGAAGCAAAAACTCTAGACACTGGCTTTTGTCTTGGCCTTGCTGAGGACATCATTGGACTCTTTCTATGGTGGAACAGAAGGAGATGGGACATCAGAGACCCCAGGGGCAGCTTTTGTTTCCAGGAACAGAATAAACCATGCGTGGGTCTTTGGACTGTTTTCCTCATGATTCTGTGGAAGAGCCTAATTTCCACTGACAACGGGAGGATGGTACAAGCTGGAGTGAGGTGACTGTCATGGGCACTGGGTAGAAAAGGCTCCTTGGGGACATGGCTGCCACCACAGGGCAGCTTCTGGGTCACCAGAGAGGCAAGTACAAGATGGCTGAGAGGAAAGTGGTCCATGCACTGTTGACTGGCCATCGGGATCAGAGGGGCCAACACTGCTGTCAAAGATTCAAACGGTGATGTGGAGTGGCCTTGGGGGGCAAAGTGGTAAGATGGCCACTAAACCCTGGTGTATGTCCAGCCAAAGTGAGATTTATTTTCCCTCAGGCAAGAAGAGCACACACTGGAGAGTCACCTGACCCAAGGTAGCTGCTCCGGATCTATTGCCCTAGACCTGCCCTTGTCTGCCTCCCCAAGGGGCTGTAACCTCCCTGAAGGTAAAGATTTTGTCGGGCCCATATCTGTCTTCCAGCCTGGCTCAATAAATGCTGTTCGGATTGAGTCCAGTGGTGCTAACTGTCCCCGTTTTCTCATCAATAAAATGGATGTAAAGTTCTAACGCCCATCTCCCAAGAGCCCAGCAGGTGGTGTCACTCAATAAAACCAGTGTCTGCCCTCTGGTCCATTGGGGGCCCCGCAGTCCGCCTCAGTGGTGCAGCGATTTCCTTTCAAACAGAGAGGCAAGAGCAGTCTTTGATCCCTTATACTCATCCTCTACTCTCTCACTCCACAACAATGTATCAGTGCATTCAAATTAAGGTTTTGAAAGAGACACCAAAGCACAATCAATGGGAAGCCACATCACCAAGTGCAGACAGCCTTCCTGTCTGCAGACTGGCAGGCTGAAACGGACCCATGCTGGCGAGCTGAGAAGCATTGAAGATGTGGGGCATCTCGGACTCAACCTTCCCATCGACAACCTGAGACCCAGAATGGCCCAGGACTGCCTCTTGCCTGAAAGGAGTCCCAGGCCTTCTGGGATTTTCACAGGGGCACACACACACACACACAATCCTCATTGGATGAATTTCAAAGGGACTGTGGGAGATTAACATATAAAATTGTATTTTAATTTATCATGAGGTATGCACTCCAAACAGGCAGCACCTTATGCACCATGGACACCTCTAGCTGCGCTGGCTCTGCCAGGTGGTGAGGTGACAGTGCCTATGGTGACACAGTGTGAGTGCCAGGGCAGCTGGGGCTGCAGTCTGAACCTGCTAGAACCCCACTCAAGGCTGGCAACTTGCCGGGTCACTGGCAAATGGGGTAGAACAGTGTTTCTAAGGGTGGTATATGCGAGTATGTTGCCTCCACAGCCCAAAGAGGCCCACGAGGCCAGAGGGTCCAAGGAAGTCCAGGGCCGCAAGAGTCTCATTTAGCCAAATGTTGCCGTTTCAGGTCTCAAGGTTCTGCATTCTCCCCTTTTAGCACCCTGACTTTAACACAGGAAATCCCTCAAGGGTGGACATTCGTCCTCCCTGATGGTCCAGTCACCCTGACAGAGAGGGGCTGGGCCAGGTTCTCAGCACAGCGCGCCCTGGGCTGGAAGAGTGAGTGTCTCCTCAAACACGGCCAGAGATGCTTCCCAGCTCTCACGGCACGTCTTGAATTTACAGTTTGCTGGACTCAGTTTTCCATTTCTTTTTCCAAGGCTTACCAAAAACAGTTAACACAAGGCAACCCACTCAAGCACTGTAACTCAGCCCCCCACTGCTCAGGTGCCACAGACACCACTCACCTGCCACCTGCATTGCCCTCCGTCTGCACAGGAGGCTGTCTGAGGAACAGCCCCGCCCCACTCACTGTCGGGCCATCTGACGGAAAAGGGATTCAGCTCCAGACACCCATCCTGAGGGTCTGACTTCTAGGACCCCTTCTGATTCCAACTGTTTATGCCTGGGCTCCCCCCAAAGAAGGGCCTGAGACAAGCGCCTGTGCTCAGGTGGTTTATTTGGGAAGTGACGTGGGGAAGGAGAAAAACCCGCACAGGATGCACCCCTGAGCAGGGAGCAGGGCCACCTCTACTGGCCATTTCTACAGGCCTTGCTTAACCCTGCAAAATCCTCTGAGGAGCCTTAGGAAAAGCATCTCAGGGTTCTTCACCTGGAGAGTGAAAGGGGTATTTATCCTTCGTCCCTTGCCCCAGTTAGTCAACAGAGACCCTACGTGGACCCCCGAATTTCCAGGCAGCATATGCATTAGTGCCACAGGGCTGGCCATGGGTGTCCCCCAGGACAGGAAGGCAGGCAGGCAGGTGCAGGGCCAGTGCCTGTGGGAGGCCCCGCCAGTTTGCACCTGTGTGAAGTGGCTCCAGCCTGCTCAGCACTGGAGTCAGAGAATTTTGAACGGGGCACAACGGGTGCCCAGTACAAGCCCCCCGGCTGAGCACGGCCAGGTGAGACTGATGTTCAATTTCACTGCGAAGAGTCCGAAGTGTGAGAAGTCCTTTCCTGAGGAATCGCCCATACAGCCAGCTTGGGAGCCAAACAACAAAACCAGTCTCTGGCAGAGTTCGGCTTTGAAGCCAAAACAGTGTGCCCGGCCGAATGAACCTAATTGCGAACCACAGTTTAGCTCTTCCCCATAAAAGATGATTCGCAAGGATGGAGAACAAGCTCATGTCAAAAGCACAGAGATGCAATGTAAAGGAGTTGGCTGGCCTCAGTCTCATTGTGCTTAGTCACACTTTCTGTGAGTAAACGCGCCTGCGTCTGCGTGTGTATCTGTGTGTGTGTAACTGTGTTTGTCCGTGTCTGTGCCGTAACCCGTCTCTGTGAGTTCGTGTGTGTGTGCACTCACTGTGTGTCGTGTGTGTTGGCCATCCAGTAGGTGCCAAGCCCTGTGCCAGGCACCAGGGGTGCCTCGTGTGGAGGCTCCATCCTCCCGGCACTCCCACAGAGAACAGCACACCTTGCCCGGGAGTGAGGACGGCCACAGTTAAGAACCTCCACCCGTAACTTTCAGTGTGGTAGGCAGAGTGCAGGCCTCCCTAAGAGGGAGACTGAGTATGTCCTGTCACATGGTGAGGGAGAATTAAGATAGCAGATGGAAGTAGAGTAGCTAATCAGTTGACTTAAAATCATATTATCCACCCCGGCTGGTGTGGCTCAGTGGATTGAGTGTCAGCCTGCAGACCAAAGGGTCTCCGGTTCGATTCCCAGTCAGGGTTCATGCCCGGGTTGCAGGCCAGGTCCCCAGTAGAGGGCACGTGAGAAGCAACCACACATTGATGTTTCTCTCCCTCTCTTTCTCCCTCCCTTCCCCTCTGTCTAAAATAAAAAAATAAACATTTTAAAAAATAAAATAAAACTTGTGTTGTTGTAAACCACTAAATCTGCGGGAATGTCGTAGCAGCAAAAGGAAACAAATTTACCTGTGAAAAACTGGATTCATGTCTTTAAAACGCTCCCCTTTGCTTTCCTCTTAGCCTTCACGTAGAGGTGCCGTGGGTGACGTTTTACACAGGGGCCGAGGTAAAAAGCCAGCACGTAAATGAGAACGTGCAGAATTGAACTAGCCTCGAAAATGCTTTCAGTTACGATGTGAAGAGCAGGGACCAGGATCCACGAAAATGAGCAGGTCAACACCCCCAAAGTGTCCTCACTCTGGGACACCAGCTGAGGTAAAGGCCAGCTAAACAAATCACACCCTTTACATCCTTTCTTTCTTAAGCACATAATTAAGTTAGCATCAATTCAAAGACCATGTGCTGCAATTCCATTGTAATTTCAGATTTTGTTTTTATTCTCTGAGTTTACTAAGGGAAGCATGGAAAAACAAGACCTTGTGTTTGTACCCTGGCTCGTTCTCTTTTATTATGCAAAATAGCACAAACGAAGAGAAGTCTGGAGAGACTATGACCCCGTCTGCATGCACATCACCCGTCTCAGACAAATTCTAACATCATTCTACAGCTGATTCAGAGTTTTAAAAAATAAATGAAATGAAATGTTACACGTATGATTGAAACTCAGTGTTTTCCTTACCTTTGTGATGTCACCCCCACCTCCCCTTCTCCCCACCCCACCCAAGGAGCCTCTCTCATCACTGGTGTTGACATTTAGAGCATCCTAGGCATGCTTTTATGTCTCTCTTACCCAGATCTGTGCATAACGATAAATGATAAAACATCAGTTTACCCGTCTAGAAAGATTCCCCAAATGGTACCTATAGCCCTTTGCAAATTGCCCCCTTTTCCTCCAGCTCAACATGTTTCTGAGATTTATCCACATCGCTACCTGTTGCTCTGGTTCATTCTTTTTAACTGCTGGATAATATTCGATTTCATGAAAACACATAGTTTGTTGATTGGCTCTTCTGTTCATACCTATTTAGGTTGTTTCCAACTTCTTTATTACAAAGATCCAGTGAACATTCTTGTACATTTCCTTG
The DNA here is from genome assembly GCA_007922815.1 of Macrotus californicus. NCBI lineage: Eukaryota > Metazoa > Chordata > Mammalia > Chiroptera > Phyllostomidae > Macrotus > Macrotus californicus. The sequence goes on from VMDR010002394.1 coordinate 26,644, forward strand.
TGCTAGAACCCTGTGCTAGACTTCCTCCAAGGTATGTACTTAGAAGGGAAATGGCTAGGTCAAAGGATGTGTTTAGCTTTAGCATCACTGGTTATTGCCAAATTGCTTTACTCAGTGGTCGCGCCACTGGCTCTGTATGCAAGGTCCCTCTAGTCAGTATCCTGGCCAGCACATACTGGCTTCTGCCCATCTGATCACTCACACCTTTGTCTCTCTTAAACTGCACAGCTGACTCTCACAGCAACCCAGGACACAGGTGGCACAGGTCTCATGACCACGTGGAGGAGGGCGAAGGGAGGCCCGAGGGAGGAATGAAGAGCCCAGCAAAGCTAGCTGTGGCCAATCAGGAGTTGAACAAACCCAGAAGCCTTAGATCCCGTGCACATCACCATGGGAACCGGACACATGGCCAGAATACTCTCTGCAGCCACTTTTAGAGAAAAAAAGATATTCACGTAATTTGTACTGTGTGGTAAATATCAGCAACTATCCGCACTAACAGAGGGCAAGAAATGACCATTTTCTGGAGTTCTATGTTTCACAAGACAATTTTCTATGCGTTCCTCACTGGACCCAGACAACCCCTGAAAAAAGACTTGGATTATGTCCCCCCCTTACAGGTAAAAGTGGGGCTTGTGGCTCGTCAGCAGAAGATTGGCCTGCAACCTGTTTGCCTTTCAAGTGTGTCTTTTCCGTTCACTTGGAGATGGTTGTCTGAGAGTTGGAAATTCTCCACATGTGTCATCTCTTCTGCTTCCCCATAAGTGAGGTCACATCACAAACACGGAGCATTTGCCCCAAGGGTGAGGCCCGGCCCTCCTGTTTGTACGCCTGGAGTCTGACCCTAAGAGCATCCAGGCTCTGCCGCCCAACAGTACAGTGACCTTGGGCAAGTTACTTCTTTCCCGTGCCTCGGTCGTCTCCTCTGTAACATGAGGGTGATGGCACTTCCTGGTAAGGTCATAGGGACCGGCTGCAGTGACACAGCTAAAGTGCCAGGCACACAGGAAACACACCAACCTTAGCATCTACGAGAAAGACTTCGACTGTGACTCCTGGCTACCCCAGGAGGGCGGGGCGGGCCTGGTGAGGGAGAAACGCCAAGAGCAGGCCGAGGCACAGCACTAGCCGAGGTTCTGGGGCAGCCCATCCGCAGGGGCTGGTGGGCGGGCGGGCGCGGGGGCGGTGGGCAACTCTGGATGTGCAGGCTCGCCGCATCCGAGCACAGACCCAGAGGAACCACAGCCAGGGCAGGTGGCAGGAGCTTCCGCCAGCTCACTTGAGGGACCCTTGTAAGTCTACACCTTTGTTTTTCTCGTGGCTTGAGAAGTGTCAAAGATTTCAGCCAGAGTGTGTACTGTGGCTGCCACCACTGACAGTGAGCCGACCAGGCCCTGCCTGCTTCCAAGGCAGGACTCAGTGGGCCCAAGCCAAGCGGGCCGAGTGGAGAGAACCTGAGATGAGTAAGGAGCCGAAGATATATCGATGACCTATTCTCACTTCCCATCCACCCTAGAAGGCTTCGCTCATGATCTGGGAAGCAACCCAAGGTGACTGCTGTCCGGAGCCTCATCATCAGTCACGTAGCCCCAGTGATGGAGAAGGGCGGACGCACCATGTAAAGAAGGCGAGGAGGGCTCAGCTCCTGGTTTTGCCTCTTTTTAGCTACGTGAACTTTCACCTTCGTAAGCCTCCGCTTGCACGACTTTTCAGTGGAGCTCCAAACGCCCGTCCCGCCCGCCTCGTAGGGCTGTAGTAGGAAACAAGGTAACACGTGTGGAGTGCCCGTGAACTGCCACGTGCCATGTTAATGGCAGTTATGGCCCGTCACGCCGAGCCATCCTTGCTCTTCCAAGTCAGGTGTTCGGCTGTGCAGGCGGGGACCTGGCCGAGTCGTCTACACCTTCTCTCCTTGGCCAGGCGCACATCTCCCTGGACCAGGGGTTCACTCCATGAACACGGCAGAGCCTGAAACTCTGTCCAGCCCTTCCAGGGAGTAAATCTGCAGCCCTGGCCTCACAGGCTTCCTGTTCTCGTCAGGTCAGACATCCAACCACAGGGATAACCGCGCAGTCAGCTGGCAACAGGGGGAGCGCCATGGGCCTCCGGAGGCAGCGTTCAAACACCAGCTCTCCCCCTCGCTGGCTGGGCGACCCTGGAGAAGTCACTTACCCTCTCGGTTCAGTCGTTTGTGAGGTGGGGGCAGAAACAGGCACCATGCTGTTGGGAGAAGCAAATGAGGCGACATATGCCCGTCCCACAGTGATGGTGTGACATTACTTGTCAGCAAATGGTGGCTTCAAGTTTATCTCCCAGGGCCTCTAATTCGTCATCTGTGACTCGGGGGCAGTGGTTGCTCCCTGGCACGGCCGTCGTGAAGACCTGAGCTGAGACCTCCTACGGAGCGAGCACAGGATTTAACTCGTGACTGGAAGCTCCAGGAATGCGGGGCCTAGGTTTGTCTTACTCCCCACTGGCCACTCGGCGCCTGATAGGGTGCCTGGCCCACAGGTGGTGGCACTCAGTTAACAGACGTGGAATGAATAAACAAAGTAAGTACTGCAGCTCTCAGCCTCAGCTTCCTCATCTGTACAATGGGCACGTAAACACTAACCCAGAAGGGCTGCCGTGCGCACCAAGGGCTGACAGCCCACATTCCAACGTTCTCGTACACCACACACCAGCAGGCCCACTGAGCACACCTTGCACCCCACGTTCCAGGCAGACACCACAAGAGGCAGCTGGGTAAGTAAGAGTAATGTTTACTGAGCGATACAGGACTGAGTACTATGAAGGGCTCACCAGGATGGAAATGCTCCCCGCCCCCGCCCCAGCCCCCCCCACACCCAGAGACTACAGTACTTAAGAGTTACAAACAACGGCCATAACTGCTGAGTATCTGTTCGTAACAAACAAACCATAGCATATTTATACTGTATCACATCGAGTGATTATAGAAATCCATATATATATTGCTTGTATAAAATCTTTTTTTTGTAAAAAATATTAAAAAAAAAAGAAAGTATAAAAAAACATGTGCAGTTGAAAGCCCTGCCAGGACAGCCAGTCTGTAAACATTCAGTGAGTATGTGCTTTGGAAGGGCGCCCGCGCCTCGTGCCCACAGCAACTCCAGCAGGGCCGGCGAGGGTGCGCCCCGGCTGCCGCTCTGGGCAGGACCGCGCTGGACCGTGGTGAGCGGGTGCAGCAGGGCCTGGCACTGTGCCCCTCTCCAGCTTTGCGTCGGGGTCAGGGGCAGGGGCAGGGGCAGGGTCGGGGGCAGGCAGATTACAGTTTCACTCTGAGTCGCATCCTCAGCCACATCCTGGTTGTAGCTCATGGCTTTTCCTGGCTGCTTGGAGGTCCCTTGGGTGGGTGCCCAGGAGGACAGGCCGGAGAAGTGCCCATAGCTGCCTGGTTGGGCGTCTCTCCGGCCCAGAGCCTCTGTCCTGCCTCCTTCCAGCCTGGCCCCAGGCAGGACAGCCCCACCCCGGGGCTACTTTGGTCTCGGCGCTTGGTCCTGGTTTCATCGGCCTTTCTTCCCCTGCTGTGGCTGATGGGAGTTTCACAAAAAAGCGTGGCCAATGCGGGCTGTGCTGAGCCTCATCCAAAAGTTTTTCATGCAGCAAGGCAGGGCCCTCTGGGACCCTCCTCCTCCTCCCTCTCCCCACCTCCTCTTCTTCTTCCTGCTCCCAGCCCACGGTCACTTCTTCTCCAGCTGCTCCAGCAGCGGGTTGCCTTCTGAGTCAGGGGTCTTAACGCTGTCGGTCCGGACGATGCAGGTGGGGCGGTGCCGGTTCAGCATCAGGATGAGCTGCTGCCGCTCCTGCTTCAGCTCCTCGATCTGGGTTTTCAGCTCTGCGTTCATGAGTTCCAGCCGCTCAGATTCCTGTGCGCAAACACAGAGACACGGCTTTAAGCTTCCACTGGGGCCCGGCTGCGGGGAGAGGCTCTGCTTGCTGCGTAGGCACAAGTCTGGCATTTCCCTGTTTGCTGCCTGCCAGGTCCCCAATGGAGGAAGCACAGAACCTGCTCTTGAGCCCCTGGGATAACTGACGTTCTACAAGTAGTGTCCATCACACCCGTGACACTGGCCTGTGTCACCAGTGGCGCGAACCCAGGTTACATCTGGGGCCAGCCCGGCTAATGTCCCACCTCTCTTCCCTCACTCGATCCTCTCCAAACACAGTGGTTTCCTTGCTGTTGCTCAAGTGTGCCAGGCACTCTCCTGCATCGGGGCCTTTGCATAAGAAACAAAAGGTGGGAGAAGACGGGAGGCCCAGTGGATCTAGGACAGGTTTGCGAAGGGTACACTGAGGGGTTAAGAGGAGGCCCTTGGGTGGCAGTGAAAGGACAAAGGGTTTTGATGAGTGCCAAACACATGCTGCAGAAATTTTGGCTTGTGGGATGAACAAGCTCAGGGCGGTCATGTAGCTCCTTCTAAAACATGTGCTTCCTGGTTATTAGTCCATAATTGTGTGAGCGCCTCTATCTAGGAGTTTTGCCCGTTGGGAGCAATGACAGTCATCCTTCTGGATGCAAAGTGGGGACTCAAATAGACCTCAGGAGAGTATTTCCAGTGAACTCCCAGCTCAGCTGGAGAGGAGCCGGGAAAAGGAAAGAACGTTGGTTTGATTTGGGGGGGGGTTACAGGTTTACAGTGTGGATAGTGATGGGCATCCCAATGAAAGGCTTGAGGACCAAAACAAAAAACAGAAAAGCTCCTGAATGATTTTTCTTGGACCGTGTCTGAAAACTTATAACCAATTGGTTTGTTAATCTTCATGATTTTATGGATTTGAGAGAGAGGAGAAAGGAGAGAGACAGTGAGAAGAGCATCCCTGTCAGAGAGAACCATGGATGGGTTGCCTCCCACATGCGGCCCCAAATGGGGATTGAACCCACAACCTAGGTATGTGCCTTGACTGGGGACCGAACCTGCAACCTTGTGGTGCATGGGACAACGCTCCAACCAAATGAGCCACCTGGCCAGGACAACATTTATACCAGTTTGAGAGTTGGAATTCATCCAATGACTAGCAAAGTTTTACACCAGCTGGTTCTCTACCAGGAACAATGTTGCCTCCCAGAAGACATTTGACATTGTTTCGGGTTGTCACAGCTGGTGAGGGGGCTGCCACTGGCATCTTATGGCTGGATGCTCCTCAACATTCTGCAATGCTCAGGGTGACCCCAGAAAAGAACTGTCTTGTCCCAGAAGTTCACAGTGCTGAGGTTGAGCAACCTGCATTAGACTAAGAACAAGGTGTGGTCGCAACTGCGTGTGTGACGACAGGCTGAGTGGCCCTGGCTCGGGCCTGTGAGCTGGCCCCTCCTCCTGGTGGGGCCCCCACATCCCCTGGGCTGCTGTCTTCCCCACACCAGCCGGTGTGACTAAATTGTTCCTTGTGCTAGTCTCTGAGGGGGCAGCGTCAGCGCCTGGGGACCTCAGAACTGCTGAGACGTGCAGTCCTCGTGACTACACGCTGAGGGAGAACAGCCTCAAAAAAAAAGGGAAAAAATGCCCAGGGGGGAAATGCTGAAAACCAGCTATGGTGGCTTCAGTTCAACAGGATGAGGCTCCACGGGGAGGCTGGCCTGGCCCACTGTTCTTGGAATTCCGAGAGAAGTCCACCCCTGGGGGCTGAGAGAGACCCTGCGGGAAACCAGGAGCCCCGTGACCCGCCAGTCTAGGACAGTTAGGTGCCTGCCTGAGCCACTGGCTCACTGAGTCCGACGAGCTGGTGACCTTGGGAAGTTCTCACAAAAACCTCTGACCTCCTGACTCTTCCCAGCCCAGGCTCAATGTTGAATCCTGAGCCTCGGCCTCAGCCACGGTGAGTATCTGCTGATGGCCTGCTGTGTATAGTGAATGCCCCGGGGACATCCAGAGACCCATGAGCCCCCGACGCGGCTCTCGTATGGCTCCCACTCTGAGGGAGCAGAACCCCTACAGCAGCACAGAGCTCACTCCATGCCCATCAGCCGGGCAAAGTCCAGAAGACCTTCAGAGGGGGCTCCACGGCCAGGTCTGACCTTGGGTTGAGTAGAGAAGGTTGGTGGGGGGGATTCACGAAGGGAGCCCTGAGTGAGCAAGGACACAGACGTGGAAAAGCTTAAGATGTGTCTGGGCGATAAAACGCTCCATTGTGACCACAGGTCGGTTTGGGACGTGGTGGGGCAGAACACTGGGAAGGTGCGTGCAGAGCCAGCATGAAAAAGCTTTGGGGCTAGAAGTAGGTGTCTAGAGCAAGTTTCTGAACTTCTCTGTGCCTTGGTGATCTCACCTGTAAAAAGATGATGATTGTGACCTTCCATGTAAACCAAAGGCTTAGAGAGGCTGAAGGAATTTTTATTTAAGCTATGAGCAAGAGGATATGAAGAAAGAGAAGGGGGAGAAGAGGCGGGGAGGTTTCACAGAGAGCTTGGCAGGTCTCGGTGACCGCCCGGATCCGGAGAGTGAGAGCCAGGGACAGAGTCCACGTGAGCCCGGGGGAGGGGGGCTGTTCTGGCGGGTGGTGGGGAAGGACAAAGAAGGGGTGGGGTTGTAGCGCGGTGAGTGGAAACTAAAAATGGACATGCAAGGGGCAGTGTCCGACAGGCAGCGTCCAGTTGCCCATAGACCCACCTCCCTGAAGTAACTGCAGGTCCGCCAGCCTTGTACGTGAGCATCTGTATCACACAAAAGACCACGCAGGTGTGTGGCACCTTGCTCCCCAGGAGCGCTACCACAGGAATGTCACTGCATTCTATTGGCTTTAAAATGTGAGGGTGTGCCGTGGAATACCATCTGGCTATTCAGTGTGTCACTAACTGCTGTTCCGTTTTATTTCCTTCTATCGGTTGGTGCTGGCAAGGTGAGTTCAGAAGAATCTCTTTTTTAGCCATGATTGTAGAAGTAGTGTATGGCTTTATAACAGCAATTACCTGATATCTGTTTTCCTAATTAATTAGGTTCATGGGCTAGGATCTTCACATGTTAATTACGAAGTGAATAACAGCTTGCACTTTTTATCATTTTGCCTCTGGTAGATCTTTATTGCCCTAAAGAAAATGAAACCATTTGTTGTCTTAGAATAAATTGGAAGGTAAAGTTTCAGTCTCCGCCACTATGGTCAGCAAAGGCAACAGACAGAATATAGGCTGAGGGGCTGGGCATCCTGGCTTTTCATCCTGACTGTGTGACCTTGGCCAAGTCCCTCTCCTTCTCTGGGCCTCAGTTTCCACCCAGAAAATATGACTGGCCCAGGGGACTTTCAGTATTAAGATTCTCTGACTCTACTTTTTATTAAAGTTACCCTGAGGGTTGGGAAGAAGTCTGGGGCAACCTTCTGAACCCAGAAGTCCTGAATTAAAGCCCTGTCCCTGCGCCTTGTGAGCTACGCCACCGTGAACAACGTCCCCAGTTTCCCTGAGCCAGGGCAGCCTAAGGGGAACACCAGGCAGGAGAGGAAGCCCTGGGTTCCAGTCCTGATGCAGCCACCCCGTGACCTTGAGCAAAGGCCTCCGAGTCTCAGAGTCCTCAGTGGAATGGGGCTGCCCTGCCTCCCCCCAGGCCACTGTGACCACCGAGGAGAGAGGGGCTATGAAGAGCACAGACTACTGCAGGAGCACGAGGTGGGTCACTGCTGCCCGCACAAGGGGAAGCTGTGTTGACACAGCGGTCACCGGGGCTGGCGCTACAGAAGGGGGAAGCCCAGCGGGCCTGCTGCTCGACTGTGGACAGGTGCTGAGCTCACCCCGGGGTGCACAGTTGAAAGTCTGACCCATGCAGAGGCCTGCCTCCTGCCTCCTTCAGAGCCTGGGCTGGTGCAGGGGACAGAGCTCAGAGACGACACAGGAATCTCCCAGGTGGATCTGGGTGTCCAGAGGTCAAGGATGGAAAGGTGATTTTTTACATATGTATGTATATGTGAGTTTGTGTATGTGCATACACACATAAACACACATATGCACACACATCCCTTTGTGCCTCTGGGCCTTGAAGATACTTTACCTGCTAAAAGTGAATCTCAAGAGAATTCCCCAGGTCTGTGGACACTGACTGTCAACACAGCCATCTGCATTCCTGCCTAAACCTCACACCCAACCGCTTCTTCCAGGCCGGATAGGGGGGCGGGGGGGGGGGGGGGGGGGGGGGGGGGGGGGGGGGGGGGGGGCGCGGATGAGCAGGGCATGGGGCAAAAGGGAAGGACTGGGCGTGGGCCCACTCAGACCCGTGCAGACCTCCCTCCTGGACCCAGAGGCTGCACTTCTCATGCTCACAGCTGCCTCTTCTCTCACCTGGACACACCACAGCCACACAAGGGATCGTCCTGATTATCCTCGGCTGCCCTGACCCGTGCCCTGCGCTACAGCAGAGGGGTCTTGCTAAGGTGTGTCTGTCTCCTTCTGAAACCTTCCCATGCTCCGCATGACCACACACCATCCTGACAGGGACGGTTGTGAGAGTGGAAGAAGGTGCTATCGGTAACCAGGCCAGGGCAGCAGGTACACCCTGGGGCTGCCCCAGACAACCTCACACAGTGCGGCTCCGGGGCCGGCCCGCCTCCCCTTCCTCCCGCCCGTGCCCCAGCTCCAGCCACTCTTTTCAATTCCTTGACCACATTCTTAAACACCTCTTGCCTCTGGCCTTTGCTTGTGCTCTCCCTGGTAGCGCCCTCCCTTCCTGTCCTTCACCCCAGCTAGCTCCTACTCCTCATCTGTGTCTCAACACGCTGTCTTTCCTCAGCCTAGACTCAGACAGGGCCCCTCTGTATGTTCCCGCAGCTCGCTGGGCTTGCCCAACGCAAGGCTCAGCACACGTTCCTAGTCCTCATTTCCTGCCTGCCGACCCCCCTGCAGACATCGCTTGCTTGTCCTCTGTGCAGCGGGCACTCGCTCAACACTTACCAGGTGGACAGATGGATCAGCCAACGAATAAATGAATCCCAGCCCTACCGCCTGCTAGCAGTGTGACCTCGGCCAAATAACTTGACCTCTCTGAGTGACAGGTCAATGTCTAAAATGGGGATAATCAACATTTATCTCCCTGGAATGTTATAAGACTAAATAAGGCACACAGTAGGTGCTCAGCAAGTGTCACTGGAACGTGAAGAGCAGGTAGCAACATTCCCTTGGCATTGACTGTTTACTGCACTAGTGCACTGTTGTTTACATTCACTTGGCTATCTTGGCTGCTCACTGGCTACCCGGCCCTTGAAGGCAGGGACTGGATGGGAGACTTCTCTGCTCTCTGCTGTGCTTCTCTAGCTCTGCAGACACCCGGCGCTGGAAATGAGTATACGACACTCCATCCATCTTAAAGGCCCATGTCTTAGAAACTGCTTGAAAACAGCCAGCCCAATGTTGGTCCACCATCTCTTCCAAGGGGGGCTCTGAGATCTAGGAGTCTAACCTGGCCTAGGTGCTCACAGCCCAGACGTGTCCGTCCACAGGTCCCATGCTGATCACACCACAACCCCAGATTTGCTCTCTGCTTGTTGCAAACCTGAGGAGAGACCCACAGATTCCCCAGCATCAGAGAAAAGCAAGACCAACCCGGCTTTTCTCTCCAGCTCCCGTGGGAGGACCCACGTCTGCTCCTACACGTGCGCCCCACCCCCTGCTCCAGTGCAGCTAGCACAGTGCTGGGCACCTAGTACATGCTTAGAAATACTCGCCAACAAACCAGTGAATGAGTGAAAGAATAAACAAACACTCAAACAAATGAATGCACAGATGAATGAATGAATTAGAGCCAGTGCAGAAGAGTGTTAAGAATGAATGCTTGGCAGCTACCCCCGGGCGGGAATCTCAGTTCTAAATACTGAGTTGCCGAGGGACCTGGGCAAGCTGTTTAACCTTGCCATGCCTTAGTTGCCCCACTGTAGAGGGAGGACCCCAAAGGCATGTACCTCATTTAGTTGTTAGGCCAATAAAAGGAGACCCAAACACACAGCAGTTAGCAGAGTGCCCAGCTTTACAAATGTTACCAACTTTCATTAATTGTTGCACACTGTAGGACAGAGCCTGACTCATGATGTTATTATGATACATCGTTACCATTACTATTCAGAAATGAAGAAGGGATTGGGGGTGGGGAGGCTGGAGACTACATGTTCCGTCACTGCTATCTACCATGTTTGAGAATCAGGGAAGGCCTAGGAGATGGGACTCAGCAGAGAAAGGACAGACACCTGCTCGGTACATTCCCCATGAAAGGGCAGGGACCTGCTCTGAGGACCAAGAGGAAAGGCACCCCTCTCCTGGACTTTGCATCAGAGCTGACCTCTGGTCCCTGGGAGCAGGAGCAAAGAGTCCAGCTGACGGGGAGGCAGAGCTGGAAGAGCCTCCTGCAGCTAAGGGCAGAGCTGTTCTCTGCCCAGGTGCTGCGTCCACTGTCCACATGCATGGCGGTATCACCTACTTCATCAGCACCCATCCTAGACAACTTTGGCAGCCAACAGGGTACCAAAATGCATAGCATCTGTCCTGGGATCTCTGGGTCAATCAGCACCAAGGGTCTAACCTCAGTGGAGGGAGCTCGACTCCTCCCACAGATCTCTAGGAACTGGGATGGGCTGGAGCTGCTGCAGGCTGACCTTGGCTGTCTTGGCTCAGGACGGGGCATTAGATAGGAGTCAGGGAAGAGCAGAGGGGCCGAGGCTGCTGGGGCAGGTGCCCAGGTGCACACTGACCCCACAGCTTTGATGACGTCTTTTAGTCCACACGTGTACAAGCCCACTCCCCGCCCTGGCCAGCCACCCGGCTCACCCGCTGCAGAAACTCCGTCCGCTCCTTCTTCTTGTTCCTGCAACGAGCTGCCGCAACTTTGTTCTTTTCCCGGCGCCTTTTCCTCCGCTCCTCTTCCTCGTCTAGCTGTGAGGGCAGAGAGCCACTGATTAGACGCTGAGGCAGCCCTGCAGTAGAGCTTCTCTCCTGACACACAGACAGACAGATGGACAAGGGCCCTGCCGACCCACGTCTTGGTGGTGAGGAAGCTGTCTCTGTCTGCCAGCTCACTGGCCTCTCAGCTGGTGAAATGGAGACGCTTCCCATCCAGGCCGCAGGTGGGCAGCCCTGGGTGGGGTTAGTCAGAGCCCCAGGAAGGCACAGCTGCCTGGGTTCTGCCAGAGTTCAGGAGCCCAAACCTGGAGTCTACTCACACAGAGGTGGCACCCACTGGTGACGGTCTGTTCTCCTGCCCGGCCCAAGCCCTCTGGACACTATTTTCCAGGCCAGTGGTTCTCAGGCACTTCCTTCAAAACTGCCTTGGGCGCAGGCACAGCTCTTGCACCCTCCCCACCGGCTTTTGCCTCCCTGCGCACCACGCATGAAAGCGGGCCCACAACATGGGAAGGAGGGAACTCACTGCCCACCAACACTGGCTGTCAATCAAAGTGGCTGTTACTATTGTTTCAACAATAATAGCAAGAGCTGCTGTTAGCTGTCTACTTTGCTAAATGCTTTAAGCACAGGTCATGTATCCTCGCAATCAGAGTTTGATGAGGAAGGTACTATCACTCCCATTTGACAGATGGTGACACTGAGGCCCAGCAGTTCAGTATATCCAAGGCCACTTATCTAGGAAATGACAGAGCTGGCGTTCCAACTCGGATTTCTGTGACTTCGACCTTCCTGCTCCCAACCAGTGGCCCACCAGCCCCAGCCCATCAGGGTCACTTTGATGTGATGCCTCTCGTGGTCTGTCATCTACAGGACACTCTGGAGGACACGCAAGAGTGAGAGGCCACTAGAAGTCGTGGATTGCCCTGGGCTTGCCAACTCTGTCACTTCTTGAGCCAGTGTGGGGGGCGGGGGGGCGGGCGGCGGGGGGGATTCTGGCAGCCTGAGGCCTGGAACAAGGTCTCTGCTGAAACGGCTTTGGGCCAGGAAAATAAACAGCCTCTCTCCATGCACTCCCGGCATGCTCTAGGAGGTCAGGACCCAGGGCCTGGGCCAGAGACCAGCACCCACGGCCATCATCACAGGCCCTGGCCAGGCAGCCCCTTCTCCTTCTCCACCACCTCCGGACTTCTCCCTGACCCAGCCCAGCCTGCCTGGGAGGCTGCCTGGAGAGGTGCCTAGTCAACACCCAAGCACCTCCCAGCCCCTCGGCCTCCTTTGAAACAGAACCAGAAGTGACGGCTCCTCTGGCTGACCTGCATCTGGGAAAATAGAAACCTGGACAAAATCGATTCCGCCCAACCTCAACCTCACCCCCAACAAAGCAGAGGTAACCGTGACGACAGGCAGAGGGAAGGAACTAGAGGAAGTGGCAGGCCATGCAATCTCCGCGCGGCCAGAAGGGTTTGCCCGCAAACTGCTAAGGCGATGTGTGCAACCTGGGCTGCGCAGTGGGGCCAGGCTCCCAGGCGTCCAGCCCTCCCCCTCCCTCCCCCCACCAAGCGCCTTCAGTTCTGGCAAAGCTGCTGTTTCTTAGCAGATACAACCCCTGTCCTCTAAGACCCAGCGTCCTACCCCGCCCCCCCATGCAGGGCCTCACCCTCCCTAAGGTCGGGGCGCTCAGGAGCTGCCCTAGCAGAAGTGAAGAGCTCGCTGGAAGTTTCAGAGAACAACCCGGCCTGCCGATGCCCAGAGAGAGGGCTGCTCCACCCACTCCTCCAGCCACTTCAATCCGCTCCTGCACCACCCTCTGCTCCAAACATCTTACCCTTCTCCAAGCCACCCAGGCCCTCCTGAGAGGACCTTCCTTTCCCACTTGGAGAACTCGCACTCAGCCTTCAAGAGCAAACATCACCTCCTCTAGGAAGGCTCTTTGGACCCCAGGATAGAACTAACGGCTTTTTCTGTGCTGCTGCAGCACCGTGAGCACCCCACTGTAGGTCTCTGTCATATCCCACCCTTGTCTCTGTTGACGCAGGTACCTGCCTTCCCTGCTGGGGACCTGAGCATCCCTGGCACCTGGCATGGAACGTGGCACTTAGTAGGGGCTCAGCAAATGTGAGTCAAGTGAATGAATGAACAGAGGGTTCTGGAGAAAGATGGCACAGGCTTGAATTCCATCATTAGAAAAACGATTTACTGCCTATTTTTGTATCTGCACAGCCTGTCCCCAGGTCTCAGAAGGAGGCTTCTCTGCTGGAATGGCCTCTTCTCTGTATCTGCAGGAGGCCAGCAAGCTTGGGGATGGGGTCCTGTCTTCTCAGAAGCACAGTGGCTGGAGGCAGAGCTAGATTCGGGGTATAGGCCCCTAATGGCTGTGGCAAGTCTGCACGAATCCTCAGCAGGCCCTGAAAGCACCCAGGCTGTGCGCTGAAGCCTAAAGCCTCCAGTTCCACAGCCACCACCAGCTCCCAAGCTCACCCCCAGCCTTTCCTGCACGCATGCCTGCCTTGACTGACATCTCCCAGTGAGGCAAGAAATAGCCCGAAAGCCCCATTGCCACGGCGGCGCTGCGTCTCCCCCCAAATGCTCCTGCTGCATTTAAGAACCACCCTAAGGATGTGGAACAAGCAGCTGCTGAGGCCCCACCAGAAATGTGGGGTGGGGCAGCTCCCACCAGCCCTCTCCATCCCCACGGGCTAGCTCTGGCCTAGGCCTGCATGAAGTACAGCCCCCAGCCGGGACCATCTGGAGGCCCCCCACCCCCAGGCCTCCCCCAAGCGGTCTTTCATCCCCAGACTCAGGGCTGCTGTCCTGCCTCTTTGAGTTCCCTGGATTAAAGCATGTGGCCTCAAGTGGGCCAGGGACAGCACAGACTGTTTTCAGACATCTGAAAATGGAATCCCAAAATGGGAGATGGCTTTTTTTTTCTCTCTCTGCAGATACAGCTGGAAGAACCAGGATGTTTGAGGAGGAGGCAGCTTGACACTCAATATATTTAAAGAACCAAAGGCTGAGGGTGAGGGGTGGAGGGGAGCCTAGCTTTTCCTGTTCCCAGACTTAGTGCTGGCTCTGTCTTTCCCAAACCCCAGGAAGGCCTGGGGCAAAGCTGTCTATGTCCCAGCAGTGAGGGTGCCCCTGGGCCATGCTTCATGTTGAAGGGACTTGGGGACCCATGCCAAGAGGGCCCTCCTGCTGAGCTACCACGCCCCAGGGAGCCTGTTTTCAACCCCCTGCTGAAGGCTGGGGGAACCCCAGTCCCTGGCCACAGCCAATTGGACAAAGTAGGAATGGTTGACCAGAGCTGGGGTGTATTTACCTCCTGGAAATTGAAAATTGGACTGCTGGGCTGGGGAGCAACCAACTTCAGCCATGTGGCCAGGGGAACAGAAAGATCAGGCAGTTGGAGACAAGCAGAGACCAGAGACCGTGTGACAAGAGACACTCACATTCAGGTATAGGAGGGAGTCACAGAGGCAAAGAGAGGGCCTGGACCAGGGGGAGGCAAGCTAGGTGCCCAAGGAGACACATTTAAGGAGGTGCTCTCTCTGGGGCTTGTGCAAGGGCAGAGTCAGCACCTGGGAGTGAGGGCCTCCTTAAATGTCGGGCCCTAGGCATCTTACTTGCCTCACACAAGCTACAGAGAAAGCTGAGAAAGGTGAAGACCGAGAGAGAGAAGAAAGAGAAACATGGAGAACAAAGAGAGAAAGAGGGAAAGAGAAAGAGGCAGACCCCAGAGTCACACAAGGAGGCATGGACAGAGGCCAGCGGTACAAACAGGCTGAGTGGACAGACAGAAAGCGCACCCGGAGAAGGGAACTATCTTGATCCTATCCTCCCAGTTCCACCCCCGGAGAGGCCTGACTACACTTCCTGTCCTTGGGGTCCATGACGACATGGGGTCCATGACGACACACACCCCCAGATCTGTGCTGAAAGCTCCTCTGGCCTGGAGGAGGTTTGAGAAGGTTTCTGCTGCTTGTCATTGAAAGATGCCCAGGACACCAGGGTCCCACCCTTGTGAAGTCATGTGATGCCGGGTGAAAATGGAGGTGTAGAAGGTGGTCCCCCGGGATCCAGGGGAGAATCACTGCTAGCCAGGAGCCTTGCTTCTAGAACAATTGGGAAAGTGGCAGAGCCTGGGTGCAGAAGGGCCCTTGAGCACAGAGAGGCAGGTCCCCTGAGTAGGGATCGAATACCCTGGATTAGGAGTCTGGCGGGTTGAACAGCCTCAGTAAACCATCTAGGACGGTCTTACCCCTGCCCCCACTGTCACCAGTAAGGAAACTGAGGTTATCGGGGCTGCCTGGCAGGTCAGTGACAGCCCGCTTCTCCTCCCAGGGCAGGGGGTCCGTGTGGGCCCCCATACGTGGTAACAGCCACCCTTACCCTTTCAGCTCCATCCTGGCCACAGGCCTGAATTCTGAGGGCGATGACCATTGTTTTTCCCTATCTGGGTTATTTAAAATAAAAAACTATTTGCTGCACAAGTAACACTGAATACGTCGCATTAAAGCCGTGTGGCTTCAAGGAGGGGCCTTGCCCATGCCCTTCTGCTCCGGCCTTACCCTCACCAGTGGCCCTGTTTCTCAGACCCCACCTGCAGGCCATGTGGCTTGCACACGACGGTGACAGTTGCCCAGCAGTGACTGTGAATTCTGACATTTCGTAGCCTCTCCAAAAATGTGTCTTGTGGGACCCACACACAGGTAAGATGAGGAAAAGCAATGGTACCGTTTAACCCGAGGCACTGAAAATACAGAAATTGTCATATGGACAAAGCAGTAGAGAAGAGAGCAGTAAAGCGGGTGATGAGCAGAAATCAAGTCCCCAGCACTGTCCAGAGCAGCAAAGGTGCGGAAGAAAGACTTCTCTTGCACTGAAACCGCAGCGTGGGCAGAGACCAGGCTCATTGGAGACTCAGTGTCAGGCTGGCAGCATGGGCTTCAGGGTCTAAGAGGCCCGGGTTCCCCAGCAGCTCTGCTGAAGACTGGCTGTGTGCTCCTGGGCAAGTCACTCGGCCTCTCTGAGCCTCCTTTCCTCACCTGAGAAAGGCACCGCGCCCTGCTGCACGGGTTCGGAATGAGGACTAAGTCCCAGCCCAGAGCCTGGGACACAGGAAGGGTTCAGCAAATGCCAGCATCCCTGCCTGCCTTCTCAGTCAAGGCAGGACAGCAGCGACAGTGCTGTCTGGGGTATGCCCAGCTTTCAGCATCTGGGGGCGGGGGCGGGGCGGGAGATGTGGCATAAAAGGAGACCCGAGCGAGGGAAAGCAGGTGGGGGTGCTTCAGAGTATGCTGTCGGAGAGCAGACCTGGAGAAACAGCTCGTGGCCTCCAAATCCAGTCTGGGCCAGGCCCACAGGGTCCCTCCCCACCGCATGAAGGAGACATTTCAACACCAGGGACCCATGAGCACCCTGGGAAGTAAACACCCAAATACCAAACATACCAGACATTCCCCCATATAAACAGGCTGCTCTGAGCAATCCCTCCCCACCCCTGCCCCCCTCCACCAACAAAAAAAGTAGGGCAGGCCAGAGACAAGACCTCACTGGGCAGGCTAGCCAGCCAGCGCCCATGACTCCCTCTGCCTATGCTCCCCCCTTGAGGGAGGAATGAGGAAACCCCAGGGCCCCTTCCAGCACTCTTGGTGACTCGCTGTAACGCCCAGGGGTCAGGCCCTCCCAGCCAGCATCTCCCCTGGGGCTAAGTTGTTAGAAACTCTGCCCTCCCCTCTCTCGAATCTTTTCTAGCCAGGCCCTTCCCCTCCAAAGGCCAAGGTCTGGACCTCAGCTGTGAAATATTGAACAGTTTCTGTGAACTGTGGACAGGGCCATAAGAGAAAATTCAAGACAAATGGTCAGCCTGAGAGGCAGTTGTAAACTCAAGTCACCTCGAGGGGCCACATAAATAACCACGAGGGAAGGAGGAGGGAGAGACGGGGTCACGGCCCCAGAGGGACAACCCTACTGGCCCCAGGGTAAGGCAGGCTCACTGTTGCCAAATCTTCCAAATTTTTAAGACTAGCTGAAAATGTGGATTTTTTAAGTAAAATCTCCCAATTTTTAATGTTGGCAACGAATTCCATTTTGAAAAGAACACTGAGTGAGTCAAACAAAACACACCCGTGGGCCACACCGGCTGTGGGCTGCTGATTTATGACCCCTGACAAGCGACCCAGGAGGGGACAGTCATCAGACACCGGGTTCCAGCCACCACGATGCCACATGCCGGGGCCCTGCTCCATCACTTCATCCCTCCTGTCCTTGCTCATTGTTAACAAACACAGAGGCTCCCACTTCTCACTATTCTTCAAATCTTCTGCAAGGTGGGTAACAGGGGCCTTATTTCACAGGTGAGGAGATGAGGTAATATGCCTGCCCTAGGTCTCCCAGCTGGGAAAAGACAGGGATTCCACTCCATGACACCATGCTTCCTTCCAATCAGTGGGTAGGAGAGAAATCTCCCCAAAGCCCCACCTAGCCCTGCCGCCCCTGGGTTTTTATTCATTCAGTCTTCAGGGGCAGTGTTGGCTTGGCTGAGGGGAACCAGAAAGGGGCTCTTAGCAAGCACCCAGGCCAATCCCCAGGTTTTACAGATGAGGAAACTGAGGTCCAGGAGAGGAAGGGCATAGCTCCAAGGCTCACGCTTAAGGGCAGGACCTGAGTCCGCAAGACGAAGACCAAAGGGCCCTGTTGGTCGGAGCCCCTGGGCCTCCTGGCTCCCCCTGACTCCCTCTTTCTGGAATACTCCTACTTCTCTGTCTCTTGCCTGGGATCCCCTTCCAGTCCCTTGCAGGCCAAGGTCTCGCAGAGCCTTCTCCATGACCTGCGGCTTTCCTCACGCGCCCCTATGGTCCATCGTTTCCATGAGGTTCAATGCCAACCCGGTTTTATTTCCAAAACACCCACCTGCCAGCTGGACATTCAGTCTGGACGTCCCTCAGCCCCTCAGAGTCTGTGTCCTCCATTGGTGACCTCATCTCTGTTCTCCACCCATTCACTGGGGTTAGAAACTCCAGGCCTCCGGCTCACCTGCCCCTCTCCTTATCTCCAACTCTGACTGCACGGGCCATCCAATTCCACATCCTAAATCTTCCTCAGATTAGCTCCCCGCTCTCCAGCCCCAGTGCTGCTGCTCTTCAGGCCTTCTCTCTCTCCTGGAACACCCCCTAGGAGACCTCCTCCATCTTGGGCATCAGAGGGATCTTTCTAAAATGCAGATATGATTCCATTATTGCCCTGGGGCAGGGGGAGTGATTTCCCTCAGGCCCAAGCTCCTTAATGTGTCAAGCAAGGATCCTCATGACTTGACCCCACGTGCTATGGTGTCACCTCCCGTCTATCCCTACCCTATACTCCATGTTTCTGCAATGCTAAGCCTCTCTATATATACCCTACGCTTCCCTAGCTCATGCTTTTGCCCTGCTGTCCCCGTGGCTTATTCTAAGCCTGTACATTCAGCTCAAGCATCACCACCTACAGGAAGTCCTCCTTGATGCTCATCCCCTCCAGGCTGGGGAGGGGTCCCTCTGCTCTGGGCTGCCATAGAACTCTGAGCTTATCCTGGTCCTTACTGTGATGTGTTCTACACTCAGTTCCTGCCTCCCCCACTAAACTGGGATTCCCATGAGGGCAAGGTCTATGTCTTGTTATTTTTGTGCACCCAGCACCTTGCTGAGTTTGTAGCCATCAGTAAATCTCGATAGGTGTTTGCTAAAGGGAGGCCCGATCCACAGAACTAGTGACCTGGACAAAACCCAAGACTCCTGCCTCCCGGTCTGGTGCCCTTTCCACTTTACTCCAACTGCCCCCAGTGCCAGGTTCTAACTGAACATATTTACCTACAAACCCCCACACTGGACACCATGCTCGCTCGAAGACCAGCCCAGCCCAGCCACCCACCAGGTGAAGGCTCTGAACAAGGGCTGGCAGCGGCGAGGGCTCCACCTGCCAGGATGATTCACTCAGCTCCCCTGGCTAGGGGCGCAGGTGGATAAGCAATTGCTCAGTGTGCTTGGCATCTGCAGGAAACAGTGGGGAGCAGCAGGGCTGAGAGCTAAGCTCTACCCTGCGGTTTTAGAACTGAGAAGACCCGGAGGCCCTCATTCCCTGCTGCACCCGCAGGCCAGGGAACTCGAGGTCAGGGAAAAGGAGTGAGTCTGCCGGGGTCCCTAGGTCAGACAGCGACAGCACCAACCAGACCGCGCTGCTCTCTGGAAAGAGGCAAGGAACGCCTTCTTTATGAACTGAAGGCCTGCCTCTTCTATCATTGTTGGGCAGCAGAACCCACAGGGGCATCCATCCTAGACTTCTCTGCGTGCCCACATCTCAGCAGGATGAAGCACTGACCTTGGCCCTCCCAACCCCCACCTCTCAGTAAAAACCTTCTCCAGGGTTAAGGGAACCCATAAAACAATAGGCCGCGAGGGCCTGGTGCTTGTTTATAGGAACAGAATAGGGAAGGCCATCCTCTCAGAAAGCACTGGAGGACAGCTCCCTGCTGAGAACAGGCAATACTGTGTTTGGAACAAAGCCTGAAAAAGCCAGCTGGGCAGGGCGACACCCACTTGCGGATGGTCCTGCTAAGGACAGAGCAAACACCGTTACTACACAGGTGAGGCAGAGGCCAGGAGACCTGGGGAAATCACCTTGGCAAAGGCAGAAGACCTGACATTGAAGAGAAAAAGGGACCATGACTCTCTGGAAGTTCATTTGCTGCAGAAGAGCTATTTGAAGAACAACGGCTCTTTTTTCTTGAAATCTATTTCAGGCCCACTTCATACTTAGGGTTTAGTTGAAGTTTGGTTTCCCACTAGGCAATCAATCAGTTTTCTTGCCCAATTGACAATCGCTTCAAAAGACAAGAAAAAGGGAGAAACAGTGGCCCTGACGAGACTGCCCCACTTACCAAAAACTGGTGTGCAAAGCAGACTACATCTGGTTTCAGGGGAAAATCCGTTCTCTCCCAAAAAGAGTTAAGAACACCCTTGAAACTGAGTCTTTAACAATAACACAAACAAGCAGTGTAATATGCCTTGACTACATGGGGGGAGAAAACCCCCCAAAACAGAGACGAGAGCTCCCACAAAACAACTGTCGATAATTAAATGAGAACGCAGCTGTTACAGGGAATATCTTGAACAGGGGCGATCTGAAAGTCCCGAGTTGGCCAAAGGAGAAGAATACTTCAAGTCCTACCATCCTATTAAAGCCCTGGAGGTCATTTGTCTTTCATCATGAAGGTGAAAACCCAGGTCCTCGGCTTAATCACTCTCCACCAACGCAGGCCGTTTAATCTGCATGCCGGCCGTGGAGCTGAAACACGGGTCTCAGCCAAAGTCTTTCAGGCACAAGGCGCAGACAACAGACGAGCTGCTGAGCAGAGAGGCATCTGCTGAGCAGAGAGGCATCCTCTGCTTTGCGGGCCTTGAACTAATAACCCAAATCCCACCAGGTGACATGGCCAGGTGAATTCTCTACTAGGGATACCAGGCTTGGAGGATGGAAGAATGATTTCACCATGACTGACATATGTAATGAAATGGATGCAAATGAAGTGCAGGGACAGGGGGAAGGAGGAGAGCATGTGCGGACAGCTAGGCACAGAGCAGAAAGCCCCCCCCCCCCACCTTCTTAGACCAGAGCCGCTGAGAACTCCTGGTTAGATACAGCAAATGGGAGCTCCTTTGGCATCAGAATGGTTTGCCGGATTCTCCCTTCTAAAACAATTAAGAGGCCAGCCTACTGATAAAGTCACAGCTTAATTAATTCTGAAGTCCCTTCTGGTGTGAACGCTGGCAGCACAGGCGGTGGGAGGGGTGGGGGTGGGGGTGGGGGTAGGGGGGGAGGTGCGGATCTCAGGACCTGTAAATAATTGGTTTGGAAATACCACCGTGTTTGCTGGCTCCAAGCACCTTGCCTTACAAAGATTCAGGTGCCACACACATTGATGAATCCCTGATGGTGTGTGGGTCCCTCCAAAAAGCTTGAGATAGGTTTGGCGATAAATATGGTTTTGGACCCTTGAGGCCATTCTCAAACACAAGCATTGACACTCAGAGCTGGGACGTTTGGGTCATCTAAATTCAGAGAGTGTCAGCATCTCCCAGAGGGCTCATCACATCACAGATTTCTGGCTGTCACCCATTTGAGCTTGCTTCAGTAGTTTAGGGTGAGATCCAAGCTCCCACATGCTGGTGCCACTGGTCTGAGGACCCCACTCTGAGTGATGCTGATGTAAACCAGTGGGTTTCAGATTGGTTTCGGTGGTAGAGGCTCTTATTCAAATGATAACATATTAAATAAAGGCCGTATTTTCTTAAGGGGCTCACAGGTGTATTACATGCCTATTACAGTCCTCCATCGAGATTAATCCAGGGAGTTGTGGTCAACGCAAAACCTTTAACTCAGAGGTTATGGGGGCTGGTCACAGGTTTCTGACAGCCTCAGGATCCAAATTATTCCTGTCTTGTGTTTTCCGTCCACACACAGATCAGTAGTTACCAACCGTGTGTGTGTACGTACATGTACATACACATGTATATAGGTATACACACATACAGTCATGCAGTGCACGTTTTGGCCAATGATGAACTGCATCTGTAACAGTGGTCCCGTAAGATTGTATTGGAGGTGAAAATTCCCAGCACCTGGTGACGTCACAGCCATTATAAGGTCCGAGCACACGCATCGCTCAGGTGTTTGTGGAGATGCCAGTGCAAATTAAACCCACTGTGCTGCTGGCCGTATGAAAGCACAGCACACGCAGTCATGTGCAGCGTGAATACTCGCCAACGGCAACAAACAGCTATGATGCTGCTGCACGTATTTACTGTGCTTTTAATCGTGATTTTAGTGTGCACTTTTCCCACTCATAAACAAGTTCGCTATAAAACAGGGCACCATGCTGTAACAGCGGCAGCCTCATCCAGCTCTTGTTTACGGCAAGTCTCGATTGAATCGTTTTTCTGGTGTTCGATTTGATCTTGTGTTGTTTTGCCCAGAAACATGCTGTATGGGCTTGTAGCCTAGGAGCAATGGGCTACACTATACAGCCAGGTGTGCAGGAGGCTGGGCCATCCAGGTCTGCGCAAGTGCACGCGGTGATGTTCACAGTGATGGGATGGCCTAACGATGCATTTCTCAGAAGGTACGCCCGTGATTTACTAAGCAGCACGTGGCTGTATTTGTAAATAAAGTCTCATCATCACCTTGCCTTGCACTCTCAGGATGCTCATCAGTTAAAGAAAAGTGGCAGGAAAAGCTTTATTCTGAACTTTATGCACAATAGACTAACCTGGCACCAGAGGTCACATTGGCAGTGCTCTCCAACGTGTTAGATTTGATAACTAATAGGTATTAGCATGGGTGTGGATCTAGCTTTCTTCAACAACAAAACAAAACCCAAATAGATAAAATTATGGCTTAAAAAATGACCCCAGCAAGTTATTTACTTAGTCTCTCTGAGCCTTGATTCCTTAACAACTAACAGTACTAACACCACCCACCCCATAGGGTAAGTGAACAGATCAAAGGAGACAATGTCCACAAGAGCAGTTTGCAAACCATAAAGTGCGTTGCTCAAGTGAGCCTTCTGTCCTGGACACAGATATCCTCACTCCTTCAAAGACCTGGGCCGGCTGCTGTGGAACCAGGGTTTCAACCAATGGCTACAGGCTGGAATCACCTGCCGGCCGCACCCAGACCAATGGAATCGAAATCTCCGGGCTCCGCGTCAATACGCCCATCACTGCTCTCACAGGTAGCCAGGATAGCTCCACATTTCCTCCCGGGCCCCACACACAATCCTGCCGAAGTGCTCTCATTGCCGCTGGATGGTCACTAGCAATCGAAAAGAGAGAAAACGCCCTGGCCAGATCCTGACCTCTCCACCGCTGTCGGCAGGAAGGGGCTTTTATTAGCTTTAGCTACTAATTCTGGAGCACAGATAGGTGCTGGGCAATATACGTACATTACCCCTTTTAATTGCCCCTCTGTGAGGTAGGTGTCATTCTTCCCTGTGTTGTAAAATAGCTGTATTGAGACACCACATACCATACAATTCGCCCACTTCAAGTACACAATTCAATGGCTGTTAGTATATTCCCGAAGTTGTGACTCTCACCACACTCATTAAAACATATTCACCACCTCCCAAAGACACCCCATTCCCCTTAGCTATCACCCCCCGCCCCCAACTTCTCCCATCTCCCCTCAGCCCTACTAGGCCCCAGGGATCCGGTTTTCCTGTCTGTCTCCATGGATTTGCCTACTCCGGACCTTTCACATCAGCGGAGTCCTGCAATGTGTGATCCTTCGTGACTGGCTTCTTTCACTTAACATAATGTTCTCAAGGTACCTGCGGGCTGGAGTGTGGGCCAGTGCTTTGCTCCTTTTTATGGCCAAATAACATTCCATTGTATGGGTATCATACTTCACCTATCCACTCATCTTCTGATGGCCATTTGGGTGCTTTTCCCTTTTGAGATGTTATGAATAATACAGCTGGGAACATTCATGTACAGGTTTTTGTGTGAGCGTGTTCTCTCTGTGGGCGGCATGCTCACAGTGAAACTGCCATCCTGCAGAGTGGGTCTACGCTTAGCCTTCTGAGGAGCTGCCAGGCCGTTTCCCAAAGTGGCCGCAACATTCCACCTCCCTGCCAGCAGTTCATGAGGTTACTACTTCTCCCCAGCCCCATCCACACTTGTGATTCTCTTGTCTTTTTTTATGCAGCCCCCCTAGTGGGCGTGAAGTGCTGTCTCATGGTGGTTTGGGTTCACACATCTTTGATGGCTGAGCATCTCTTCTTGTGCTTACTACCCATTCACATAGCTTCTTGGGAGAAATATACATTCAGATACTTGGCCCATTCTTAAACTGGACTATTTGGGGTTTTTTATTATTGAGTTGTAATAGTCCTTTGTGTTTTCTAGATAAAAGTTCCTTCTCAGATCTCTAATTTGCAAAAATGTTCTCTCATTCTGTGGACCGTCTTCTTACTTTGTGTCCTTTAAAGCACAAAGTTTTTCATTTTGATGATGTCCAATTATCTATTTTTTATTTTGTTGCTTATGTTTTTGGTGTCATATCTAATCCGAAGTCACAAAGACTTGTCACTATTTTCTTCTAAGAGTTTTGAAGTTTTAGCTCTTACGTTAGGTCTCTGATCCATGTCGAGTTAATTTTCATATACGTTGTCGGATATGTTGTCTATCTCTGCCTCCCAGGTTTACAACCAAGGAAACTGAAGCTCAAACACCCAGTAACCTCTCCAGAGCTAAAGCGTCCCAACGCAGCAGCCCTGGTGGGGCTCTGGAAGAACCCAGGTCCATTATTGGTGGTGGCTGGGAGAGGAGGCAGGGTGGGGGGAGCAATATGGAGGCAAAGCCCAGGGGACCTGCTCCCCGAGAACTTGCACATGTACTATTCTTAGTTAAGGGGACACTGCAGCCATGGAACATGGCACAGTCAATGAGTCCCAGCACAGGGCAGGGTGTGAGCCGCCTCCAGGGGTCGCTAAAGCCAGAGGAGGCCTGTGACCTCATGCCCAACACCCCCGCAGCCTGCCTGAAGCTGCCCAGATGTCCTCCTAATCACCGAGCTCTATCCTCAAGCCAAGTTGTCTTGTGTCTTTGGGGCACAGAAGAGGGGAAGGAGACTTGGCTGACCCCAGAGTTGTTCGGCCAGAGGAGGTCACCTGCCAGGGCTCAGTTTCCCAACTCTGAATCCACACTGACAGTGGATCTGGGGATGCCAAAGTGAGGTGACCAGTACTGACAGGAAAGGCCACCTGGTAGGGCTGCTAAAGAAACTGATGGGTCATGGAAATCCAGCAATGACCTTAACATCAAAGGAAACAAGATAAGGGGTCACACGAGGCAGCTTAGGGGAAACCAGAGGGTGGAAGGGCCTTTCCATTTGCAGTTCACAATGGAAACTACAACTCAGGCCGCACCTATGCTGCATCTACGCAGCATCAACAACCAGAAACGGGAAGGTCTCGCTTTCCTGGAGCCCAGGTCACAGATGCAGCACACTGGGAAGGCCGTTCCCTGCAAATGGACTTCAGCCTTAATAAAGTGATTTATAGGGGACTGCGCTGCAGTCAAGGTTATCTTTACACTCGGTGCTTCGCCCAACCTTCACGACAGAACTCTGTGAGTTTTAGTTTCCTCCTTTCATAGATGAAAAAACTGACGCTCAGAAGAGACCAGCAGACTTGGCCAATCACATGCAGGGAGCCAGACTTTGAACCCAGAAGCTTGAGCCAACCCCAGAGCTCCTCCCAGGCCCCGGAAACAGCCCCTCTGGCTAGGAAGCCAGGATGGTGTCCTGCTCCCGTGTCACGTGGGCAGCTCCGTGCACTGCGGCCACACACCACCTCCAAGGGCAAAACACCCTCAAGGAAATGAAAGCCCAAGTAACAGTTTTTGAATAAATTATGAAATGAATTTGCATAATAGACACATTTGAAACATAAAGCATAACCATATCTTCCATTTCTTGTGTGTCTCAGGTAAGTAGCAGGCGTTGTGTGAAACCCTTTCCCTGCGTGAGTTCATTTAATCACCACGGCAACACTGCCAGGTAGGTACTAATATTATTCCCATATTAAGACAGAGAATCCAAGAAGGCAGCCTGGGACTCCCTGAACTTTTCAGAGGTATCTGATTTCTGCTAAGAACGTACATGTCCAGCCACATCCCCACCATCACCTCTGCAAGGGACCCGTGCCTGGATGACAGCAGGTGTGACCAACCTCTGATGCTGAACAAGAGCTCCAGGCCCCCTGTGAATGCTCAGGCTGTGGCATCAAATCAGACTCAACACCACAGGGGGCGACGTCAACCGCCGTCAAAGCTGCTTTTAGCTGCCGCCCATTCTCCCTCAAATTAAACTATTAAAGGGAAAAGAAAGCTAACGGCTTTCTAAAATGTGCTAACGGAATTAAAATGGAAACTCAGGGTTTCAAAGACGAGTCAGGAGATTCTGTTCCAGGACAGGGACAGATTGGATCCCTCTGCCAAACGGGTATGAGACAGAAAAAGCGTCTGAGTCAGGGGGAAGAAGGCCAACGCTGTTCTGAAGAGCCACAAATTAGAAACCAATTATGCGAGGCTTGCTAAAAAATGTCAGTGGGCCGCCTTTATGTTTTAAGTCACTAAAAACACAAGCATGCTTACACCAACATTTACCCAGCACATCAGCTGGTTGGGGGCAGCTTTTTCTGCTCAGGCTAAACACAGTGAACACTTCGTCTTTTTGGTGAATAAACTCTGGGAAACCACCTGTGGCCGAGAGTAAGCACACCTTCCCGAGAAAACCCGACAGGTTCAGTCAAATTCACATTTCATCTGTTTCATAGAAACTTTCTAAATGTCCTTCGGGGTCCCTGGGAAGTTGGAAGATAACCAGCGTGAAACCCACAAACAGCTAAGTCTCCCCTCCTGCTCTGAAGACAAGGACCTGGGTCCAGCCGGTCACCATGGGGAACGCATGCTGGAAAGGCAGTACGTGATGGAATGTGCACACTGATTCCTCAAGGTGAAGCCCGCGAACGCTCCCTGACAAGGAACAGAAGAGCCTGGGAGACGTGTGATAAACAAAGTCATCCCTGAGCCTAAAAAGCATACACATTCTCTGGACTCTGCCTTCATAGCGTCTGAGTCGTGGGCCGGGAGCAGGGGCAGGGGCGGGGGCGGAGGGGTTGGAAATCTGTATTTATAAGATGTTTCCAAGCGATGTGATGATCGGCCAAGTTTGAGGATGGTTGGCTTGGTTTTCACTGTGCTTTTTTTCTGCCTCAAGTCACTGAAGTTCAGAAACAGGAAAACAAATGGACAGTGCTTGGAGGTAAGAATTGAGAGGGGCAGAAATCAAGGCAGAGAGCGTTCAAGTGACCTACCGAGTTGACGTAGCTAATTCATGTTTAAAACGACAAGCGTGTATTGAACACTCAGTCTACGCAAGGCTCCGCACACAGTCTGGTGGGAGTTAAAAGAAATGTAAGATCTAGTCCCTGTCCTTGGGACCTAAACACAGGACCCGAACTCAAAAGCAGGCTGGTAACACAGGGTGAAGCAGGCTAGGTATGAGGCAACAGGGAGCAGTGGGGCCTGTGGCAGCATCAAGGCTGCATGCTAACACTTTGAGCATCTGCTACTCAGCTGTAGCTTTCATTGCACATAAGGGTGTGGACCTGGAGTGGCCAGATAGTCTGGTTTTTAAAAAGAAGCCAGAAAGTTCACATTTCCTGGCTTTTAAATATAGCAACTCATTCAATTAAAAAAAAAGGAAAGGAAAAAAAGCCCACAGTGTGAGGGCCAAATGAGATTCATCTGTAGGCTGACTCCTGCTCACGGAATGACAATTTACAGCCTCTTTCCTAAAAGGTCATCCAGTCCAACCGCCCTTGAACTTGAGTCCCCTCTAGGGCCCCGCAGTGGCACGGAAGGTGAGGGGCCCCATCTAGCAGGTGGTTAGGTAAGTGCCTGGTTTGTGTATGTGTGCACGACGGTGGGGCTTCTGGCCTTCCCCCCCACCACAGCCACACTGAAAATACATTCCAGCCCCAGAGGCAGGGTGTGGTCCCTGCAGCCACAGCAGCCCACTCATAGATGACCCATGAAGGACCAAAATCTTCAGGCCAGTAGGGACCGGCTGTTTGAGGAGTCCCGCAGAACAGGCTGCAGAATAAGAAGGATAGGAGGGACAGCTCTGGAGAAAGCTGGAGGGGAATACTGGAGAGGGAAGGTGAACAAAAAGGGAAGAAAGAAGAGGAAAAGGGGGTGGAGTGACAGAGGGGGTTGACAGAGAGGGGATAGGAGGGATGAATGGAGACGGAAGGAGACTTGACTTGGGGTGGTGAACACACACTACAGTGCACAGATGCTATACAGGGTCCGGCACAAATGATGCCCCTTTTTCATTACAAAATCTTTTACTGCAAAATCATAAGCAGGTCATTCTGTAACATTCCAATATCGCACTCAAGCATAGCATGTGATATTCTAGGTGAAATGTTCAAATTGCTGCCCATCTGGTGTGAGACATTCACACACCCTACCAACCACACTCAAGCAGGCGTGACTTCTGCCGGACTCTTGTATTACAGAATTGTAACACCTGAAACCTGTATGATTTTATTAACCAATGCCATCCCAATAAAATCAATAAAATAGGGAAAAAGACAAGAAAGGGCATGGGCTTTAAAAATCCCATAACCCAGAATATAAAATCCCCAGATCCTAGCCAACCATCAAAACCAGCAGTCTGGCCACTCACCGTGCACTTGCTCTGCTTAATTTTCCTTCACGACACTACTACCTGACCTTTTCTATTGAATATTAATTTGATTGTTTTTATTTCTGGATGCCCCCACTACAATATGCATTTCCAAGAAAAGGGCAGGGGGGAGCCTGTCTACTTTGTTTATGGCTCAGTTCCCAGTGTCTGGCACAGCGCCTGGCACATAGTAGGTAGGTGCTTAGCAAGTATCTGTCGGATAGACGGACCACCGGCAAGCGGTTGGCACCAAAACGGTTTAGCATTACGTGTCAACCACATAATAATAGCATCAGCACAAAGCACCTTATCACTTACAAAACCTATTGTGTAACTTAATTCTTCCAGTTTTCTTTTACCAAACTGCTTCGAGCGTCTGCACCTGGCCCGAGAGACTACTGGCCTGCGCGCGGTGGACGGTCCACGCGCCTGCGCAGACAGAGCTGCCTGCACAGCGGCTCGGCCCACTCTCCCAGGGCCTTGGGAGACAATGCGGCCACAGAACTGCCGGGCTCAGCGCTAATCGGGCCATGTCATCAAAATGATCCAGTGTTCCGAGGCCAGGTTCATGCCACCCCACCCCCTTCCTCAGCCTGCTAGGGAGGTAGCCACAGCATAAGGTTTAAGCTTTGGCTCTAAAGTGAGCTTCCCAGCTGCATGAAGTCGGTCCTCTCCAAGCCTTGTTACCCTCATCCATCATGTGGGTATAACAATAACCACAGGAACAATAATTACTTCCAAGGGTTCTTGTGCAAGTCCAACGAGATATTTCACAGCACCGTGCCTGGAGCCTGGCTCGGTGCACCTGAGCCATGGCTATTTCAGCAGCAGCCCCAGCACCCCCCCAGAACCCAGTTTGGGCACTTTCCAGCGACGGGAGCCTGAGTGACTTGATCGCCTCCTCCCTGGACCTCCTATGCCTCTTCTCCAACAGGGGACAAAGTCAGTCGCCAGGATCAGGTAAGGAATAAACGAGATCATGCAAGTTAAACTCTTAGCACAGGGTCTGGTTCATATTCAGTGTTTAATACTGTGAGCTGCTGTGTCTTATAATTCAAGAAACTTTGCCAACCTAAAATGCCTATGTGAAAACCCACCAAAGGCAGTTTGCTATATGCAAATACAGCTTTGGGGCATTGGGTTCTGCAGCACAAATTTCTCTTCCCACCCCCTTCATTGCTCTAAGAACGAACCGCTCCACCCCCACTCACCCACTCACCCACCTTGAGTCTGACCTTCCAAACACTAGGAAGCTTTGGAGGTCAGTTCCCAGTGCAGGGCTGACCTTACCTCACGCCAGCACAATCTACTTTAACGCCCCCTCCTACACGCTGAAGTCTAACAGGGGGGAGAGGACATGCAAATTTGCCCTAACAACCGCTGGTTATTTTCACGGCCTGGATGGTGTGTTTGTGGGCGCCTGTGAAGACAGCACGTCACTGTCAGGTACAGGGCATATGCCACCAAGTTGGGGGAGGCTGTGAAATGTAAAAATACCCAACCCAAATAAAAACCTTCCCCCCCACCGCCCCAAAAAAGAAGGCTCTTCTAGCACCTTTTGTAGAGGGAAGAGGTGGTAACTGCACCTAATGGGCAAATCTTTGGTGGCCCAGCCCCTATCTAAGGCTTTTCATCAATGCTGCAGCCTCAGCAGCCCAGGGACACTGCAAGGTACTGATTCTAAACGGCGATTAGACTGTGGAACCACCCAGAAACAGGTGCTTTCAAGTTATGGGCCTGCGAAGGTGAATAGCAGAGGCCCGAAGGTAAGGGCCCTCCAAAAGGAAAACAGAATTCTAAGTAAGCCAGGAAATGCTATCGCAGCACATTGATCTACAAAGTCAATTCACAGGAACATAATTACCATCAACTCTCATCTTGAAATCAACAGTCTTTAGTGTGCATCTACAATGCATTGAACCCAGGTGTCTGAAGTACAAATGTCTACCGTAGGGGCCAAGCAGTTAAGGTAAACGAAGGCAGCCAGTGGGAACAGAAGCAGAACCAACAGTGTAAAAAAACCAGTAGAGAGGCGTGGGGGCCTGTGGCAAACTGGAAAGAGGAAAGCAGTGGAGAGCGTCTCTGCCTCCCGTGTAGCTGATGCCATGCCAAGGGCAGGGCATGGTATATATAACCAGGTCTTCCGATTTTTTCATCGCAGATTAAAATCCAACTTTTTAAGTGAAGTGTTGGTTCAAGTTTCTTTTAAAACACCGTGTAGGCCAAACAAAACACATATGAGAGCCAGATCCAGGATGCGAGTGGCCAGTTTGCCACCCCTGGTCAAGCCCCCAGTGGCCCTTCTTTGCAGTTTTTGTGGTACTCTGGGGAGAGGGGGCGCCGAGCAGTAGCTGCGTCCTATGCCCAACTCCCCTGTTGGGACCCAGACACCCTGCTCCACTCAGGAGCCCCTCTCTTCAGAATGTCTAGCCTCTAAGCTCTGTCCTAAAGCAAGAGCCCCCTTCCAGCTGCACCTTTGCCTGTGGATGCTCCTCATCAGAGCCTGATACTCAGCTGCTTCCCGTGTCCCATCCTCCATCTCTGACCCCAGCCACCTCTCCACCCCCCACTACTGGCTCCTTCTCCCTTCCAGGTGGGCTGCTATCCTGTCAGGCCTCTGAAGAAATGGCCCTGCTGGGGACCTCAAGCCCTTGGACAAATCACCAGCCCGGGGGAAGTGGCAGGGGCACTCCTGGCACTAATGTGCACCCGCGCTGCGCCAGGCACTTCTGCTTCTCACTAGTCCCCAGGGACAAGCTGCACTGCAGTAAGTGAGGCGAGTGAGAGCTGCAGCTGCAAGGGACCTGCAGCGGGAGTGCTCCACTTGTGAGGCCCCTGCAAGCATCTACCGCAGACCATTCGGGTGGCTGAGGCCGTGCCCAGCTCTGGCAGCTCCTCAGGAAGACAGACCACACCATCCTTCTTCCCAGTGCCCATGTCCGGCTGTAGCCTGGGGCCAAGGGTGTTAGAATGATAACATGACTAATGGTAATTTTTAAAGATAACCCGATATTGGTATTCTCTTGTATATTTTTCAAAGCACGTGCACAGTTCCATCATCTCTCCCCATTCTCCCAACGCGCCAGAGAGACTGCCCATATATTGTTATTCGTTATTGTTATTAATCACTCTTCCCTTGCCCCTCAAAGAACCAGAGACACGTTCAGCATCCTGTCCTGGCCCAGGACTTTTCAAACTTTAACATGTCCCTAAATTCCCTAGGGGAACTTACTAAGATGCAGATTCTGTTTCAGAAGATCTAGGGTGGAGCCTGGGATTCTGCATTTTTAACGAGCCACAGGGAGACGGGGATGCTCCTGGTCCTCAGAGCCCATGCCGAACAGCAACACTTAGGTCGCCCAGGGGGCGGGCAGGTGTAGGGCTAGGCCTGGGGCTCTAACCCAGGCATCCTTCCCTGGGATTCTGCCTGGGAAAACAAGACTCACTCACCTCACTCTTCACAGGTTGAGGCCTCTTGCCCAGTTTCACCTCCAGGAAGTGCAAGGGGGCAATCATGGGCCCAATGTTGCGGATGTTGGCGTATTTCAGCTCCTCTGCAGTCAGGGCCGAGCTGGGGAGTCCGGTCAGGGGGCCGAGCCCAGGCAGAGAGCCCGCAGTCACGGAAGGGTCCGGGATCTGCCCAGGCATCATAGCAGGAGGAGCAGCAGTGCAGCCTGGAGGAGGCAGGAGGAAAGCAGGACAGGCACTGTCAGACAGAGGAGGTGCCACAAGGGCTTAAGCCTCACATCTTGCCAGGACCTCCTTCCTTCTTTCATTAATGTCCCCCTGAACCCCTCCCCAACCCAGTGGCTCTTTCTGCCCTTAAGTCCATTTTGTTATAGAGGGAAACTTAATTCATTAATTCACATCAAGGTTATCCTCGGCACTTCAGGTAAGGCTTAATCCAACCATCGGCACATCGACTCAGCATTTGCTATGTGCTTAGCATCGCATAATCCTCCCATTAGCCCCATAAGACTGGGTCAGTGCCCATGACACAGAGGAAGAAGCTGAGGCTTAGAAAGATAACTCGCTCAAAGACTGAACACAGTTAAAATGGGAAGAGCTGGGATTTAAATGCAACGTACTGCCTCCCAAGAGAAGGGATTATACCAATGGAATCTCAAGCACCTTTGCACCTGTTTAAGAGGGAGCTATTTTTGGTCTGGCATGGTGCCTCCCCTCAAATCACACATCCCGTTCTGCATACTTGTTAAGACACCCTGAATATGAAATGAAGCAAATCGAAGCTAAAAGTGAGCGTATGTGTGAGTGTATGCCTCTGGTATCTATGATGGAAGAGACCAAGGCAAAGGAGATGGAATTAACTAGCATGTGCTTTCCCAGTGGAGACCAGTATGAGACAAGTCCTCCAGGGTCTCCTCTGTCTCCAAGCATACACACATTCTGACTGTGCCAGGCCCAGAAGGTTTGCAAGGGAAGAAAGATTCAGGCATGAAAGACATAAATTAGGTCAACATCAGGAAAATTCTTATTCCTTCCCTCTCTTCACTGGGAGGAGCTGAGGGGTAAGAAATGGTCACTTCAAGGCACAGATGACAGTGCAGAGAGCTTGTCTTCCAATAAAGCCAGACTTATCTGTTCCCTTCCAGGGCTCCTATCCATCCACCCAGCCAGCCAGCCATCTGGTTGTTGACCACCTACAATACTGTGGGCGAGGAAGCACACCCTTTCTACCCGCTCCTAAGCACCCAGTGCCCCCAGGCCATCTCAGAAAAGGATCTGAGACTCATTCACATTATGTTACAGACTTAGAGCTGCAGGAGGCTGTGCTTATCTAAATCATATCCTCATTTTGCATGTGAGGAAACTGAAGCTCACAGAGGTTGAATGACTTGTCCAAGGTCACACAGCCAGAGTGGGAAAGAGCCAGAGCTGGACTCCTGGTCCCTGGATTTTAGAACCAGAGCTTTCTCATCCTGTCCTAGTCTGTCTCCCCTCCTGGGTTCCGAGAGATGTTAATGTGGAAGGAATGGCCTTCCAACAGCAGACCTGCAGAGGCCAGCCCACAGTGGATCATCGCTGTCTCGTACAGAGGACCCTCTACTTTGCCTCCCATTAAGATCCAGGTTTAGGAAGCTCCCTGAATAACCCCTCGGCAGCTTGGGTGGGAGCCCAGACATAGAAATGGCCCCGAGATGGCTCACATGTGGTGGGTCAATGTGCTGTGACCCTCCCTAAACCTGAGTTAGACTTCAGTCCAAGGTCAGGGGGAAAGTGCTCCCTCCCCCCTCCGGAGCTGGAGGGAGCCACCCCAAGAGGCTGTTCCAGGGCATGACACTGAGCTGTGCGTCTCCCCAGGGAAAACAAGAAATGGGCCAGTGTAAGGACTCATTCCTGTGTGGCAAAAGGATGCCCGGGTGCAGCCCTGTGGACACTTGGCAGGCAGAGGGGGACGACTTTAGGCCACCAGAGCCCAACTGACAAAGGAAACTCACATTTCCTTCTTAGAAGAGGAGAAAACCCGACAAAATCCCCTCTTCTAGACCTGAACTGATGCTACAAGAAGTCAGTGACCCCAAAAAGGATGCTTCACTGAGCAAGTCAAAATGGACAGGAGACAGAAGGTTGGAAAATACTCTGTGCCTGGTGCTTCAGCTGACCACAAACCCCAGGTATACAGCAAAGCAAAAATACAGACCAACGTCCCCTCCTTGGCCAGAAGCCCCAGAACCTTCCTGAACTGGAAGGACCCGTTCCCGTGTGGCAAAATGTACCACGTGCCCCTTAGCACATGGAGGGATGATTCCAGGGGGCAGCTGGTTGTTGCCCCACGCAACCCCAGTGCCTAGCATCATTTCTGGCATAAAAAAGGTAATCAATAAATACTTACTGAATTATAAATAAATGAATGAACAAACAAATAATAACAAATTCACGGCAAAGCAAAAATTCAATGAGTGGGGTAAGGATCCACCTCTGGCAGTTTAGATGCTCGTTATCCACCTCCAGGTTACCCCTTCCCACAGCAGACCCCAACAGAAATACTTCTGTGTATTTCCCTGCCTAAGCCATCTCTCAGAGATGGAAGCCAGACCCCACTCTGTTCCGGGAATGACAGGCTCTGCTTGCAGCTTCTGTTTATTTTCATACAGATGGTATAAATGAGACACTAACAAATGATCCCAAAATATCTGCTACTGTGGAACCCCCCCTTCAAGAGGGGTAACCAGCCCGTGGGAGCAGCAGCCCCATAAATTCTTGCCATTCCGGATTCCCTGTGAACCCAACCCAACAGCGACCTCACTCAGGGGATCAGGCTCCAGGCTTTCTTCTGCAGAAGCAAAATATCCCCCTCTCTTTCCTTCCCCCACAAGGGCGCCCCTAACTGCTCCGATACAAACCACAAGGTCCTTAACACATGCCATTCCTAGGAGACAACCACAACAGCTGACGTTCACGAGTGAGAAGTCATCCTAACCAGCTCTGGGGGTGGGATGGGGGGAAGAGGGAGGAGGTGGAGCGGCTGCCTCTCATAACTGGATCCTCATTAACTGGAAAGAGCTGGCTGACAACCCAAGGCTGAAGGGCAACTTTGGTGATATGAAAAGACAATCTGAAGTAATTTAGAGATCTATAAAATGAGGAGGGGTGAGGGGTAGAGGCAGGGAACCAGTAACAGCCAAGAGGAATTTACCCACTTCAAGGAAGACAGGAAAGATGACAAGAGGTGAAATCATCTCCCAAACTGGTTGTTCCATACGGAAACAATTTAGGAGGAAAAGGAGAACTAGGCACTAAAAGCTTCAGGGGAAGAACCCAGAGTTGTTGTTTTTTTTCCCTTCAGGGCCCAGGAGGTCTGAAAGGAAGATAAACACCCTGTGTCTCCACTAGTCACTGAGGTGCATAAATAAAGAGCAAGCACTATCCACTGGCAGAAGACCAGTGGAAATTGGTGAATGAAGCTTGTGCCTCAAAGAGAGGCCTAGAATCCAAAAAGACTTTGGCAATTTGGGATACTGACTAGGAATAACCTGGAAACGAGCCAATGAAGCAAAACTGGGTATGCACAGATCCAGAGGGGACTGACAAGCAAGGCATCAATGAGACAGAAAGGGTTCGGGAGGTCACAGTGGATCCTGAACTGTTGTTGAGCCCAAGATTATGAGTAATCCAATGCAGGTCCCTGAAAGCCAGCTCCAGAGAAACAGGGACCAGATGGATCCATGGGGACAGAGCCTGAAGATCTGATATCAGTATCTCTCTGTTCTGATTTACTCAGGAACCCACAGGCACGCAGCTGGGGTGCTGTCTTGTGCAAGCAGAAGAAAAGCCAGAAAACATTTCAAGCCCAGAAAATGGACCCTATTGGGAGATATTAACATAGAACATCATTTTAGATGAAACCAAAAGAAAGATAGAAGTACCTTAAGTTTTTCCCTCTTATTTTTGTTTCTTGTGGACTGTATGTAAATCTGTGAGCTATCATAATTTTTTAATGTGAGTATCCACAAATAAATAACGGTCTTGCTTTGATGGGTCAGACTTGTAAAGGGCTCTTTTTATTAGAAAGTGCCCAGTCACTGGCATCTTCATCTAGAATGGCAAAGATAGATTTAAAAAAAAAAAGAACCGGTTAAGAGAAAGTGAGGATCTGCATCATAAGCTTTCTGTCCATAGAAACAAAAGCTTAAGGCAGGCTCTAAAATTCCTGGGCCTCTTTGAGAAGGTGAGCTCCCCTCTGGGCAGACAGCTGGCCCAGGCTGGCATCAAGAGCCAGGGAGGGGTGTGAAAGCAAGTGCAGGCAGCCTAAAGCCACAAGGTTCAAAATAGTGGAGGTGAGTGCGGGCAGGTGAAGGAGCAAGCGGGTTAGGCCCCAGGGGCCCTAGTGGAGTTGGAGGTGGAGAGCAGGCAGCCGGCACCTGGGAATCACCCAGCGCAGGTGAGAAGTCTTGAGAGCTGGAGCCTGGGAAGATTCCCAGGAGGAAAATGGGGGGTGGGGTGGGGGGGGTGGAGGGTGAGGGTTTGGGGAGAGCAGTACAGAAAGGTGCCAGGCCAGTGATTACAGAACACAGTACTAACTATCATGAATCGTGGAGAATTAAACAGCAAACTTGTTCTTAGAGATAAGGAATTATCTGGGATGATCTCTCTCCTGGAAACTGAAATTACATCGGTCAACCAGCTGCAAAAAGACAAGGAGGGTCAGAAGGCGAGGAGCAACAGGGTGGAGAAGCGCCCAGCTTGAGAACAAGGACAAGCAGCAAAAGCCCCCTCTCCGGGTGGCTGTCCCAGCTCCACAGGCGGGAGAGTGAGGCAGGTTATGGGTGAGAGCTTTGCAGCCATATCTTCTGAATGGGAAAACTAGCTCTCCTCCTTACTAGCTGTGTGACCTTGGGCAAGTTCCCTAACTTCTCTGTGCCTCACTTTCCTCAGGTGTAAAGTGGGAATAATAATGTTATTTGCCCTGTAAGTCTGCAGAGAGGATTAAATTAGTGACAACTTGGAAAGTACCTGGAACAGCACTTGCCCCTAGGGAGTATGACGTCAGGGCAACCTTGAGGGCCCCCTTCCCTGGAGGACACCACTGCTGCACAAGCCCTCAAGGTCACTTCTGTGCCATTCCCACCTACCAGGGATCTCCTTTCCCTGTGGCCACAAAGAGGATTCCCCCAGAGCATTCTCTGCTCTCCTACTTTCTAGCTCTTAACCCCAAGGGGCCAGGACCATCCTGCATCCAGGCAGTTACTGCAGAATAGAAACAAAGGGGCCATGTCCGGGCTATGTACAAAGGTGCAGAAACAAGGCCTAGCACTTGCCCTTTGCCCCAGTTTCCCCAAGGTCTCCCCCACCCTGCATTCCAGAACACAGCTGCTTAGGTCACTGGCACCACCAGCTGGCTGGGTTTCCACCCTTCCCTCCGGAAGCAGAAGACCAGCACCTTCTGTGCCCTTCAGCCTACTCTCTCCTGGCCCTGCTTAGAGGGGGCCACTCCACAGATCTGCTAAGATGAAAAAGGGGGGTGGCAGTGGTCAGGAGAAGCCATCACCACGGCACACTGGTATCCTCGATCCCTGCGCAGAAGAAACTGGAGGGAAGGTTCTTCCCAGGAGACCAGAGAAATGCTTTCAACAAGGCCCAGGCTGTGAGTACTGTCTCCCCTGCCTGATGGAGGTGCTCAATAAATACACAGTAAGTTACTTCTGCCAGGAATACTTATCCCCAGCAGCACGAAGATGCTGGCAAGGCACTGCCCCCCGGCAAGCCTCTATGCTTTCTTCCCTCTTCACTCATCTCCGGCCCTGGGTGTCAGCAGTTCAGAGCATGAAACATTCCACAGACTCACACACAGGGAGTGTGGTCAATCCTTTGGCCCTTCTGAAAAAGTGCCATTGGCCAGCTAAAGCTTTGGAAACGAAGCTCCACAACTGGAGTCCCATGGGCTGCAGCAAAAAAAAAGACCAGAAAAAAAAATCCCCAGAACGGTGGGCTCTGGCCGGGGCCTCCCACAGCCAGCAACGAGTGTAAAGAAATACAGGCTGAAATTCCAACCCTGGGTCGCTGAGGCATGTGTCTCTGCTGAGCTTCGAGAGGCCAAACCACACACGCGCACAAGAGTGAACACACACACACACAGGCACATGGAGCTTGGCAGCCCGTAAGTTCCAGAGCGGGTAACACAAGCCACGGAACCGACTGCCAAGACAAGCAACAGAACGAGCCAGGCACAGTTTCATTGGCCACCATACGCTGCATATGGCCCGGGACGCAGCCAAAACAGTGTTCTCACCCTCCTCAAAGGCATAGGAGACCCTCTGTTTTCAAACACACCTCCACAGAGCCTTAATTAAAGGAAAATGGAAAAATAATGTGCCTGCTGCTCTCCCCCTGCCTATATAGGTATGCACGCACACATATTCATGCACACTCACTCTGTTTTTCTCTTCCTCCCATTTCAGTTTCAAAATATAGATCATTCGCATGGAAAAAAGCAAACTGCATCCTGCAGCAGAAAAGAATGTTGCTTGCCCTCAGCCCTGGCTCTGATTGCTCAAGTTGAGCTGGAGCTGAATGAGTACAGAGCAGGCCAACCTAGAGTCTGCACTGGCCCCTCTCTTCCAGAGCGGAGCTGGAAAACAGAAACACTGGTGAGAGACAGTCCGTTGCAACACCAGCAGCCCCACGACAAAGAAGGCCTGGAGAGCCTAGCCCTTCTCATCCTGCCAAGGGTTGGAAAGGCTGCCCACACAGCCTGCAAACAGGTGGGGGAGACAGACGCGGGTAGCTGCAAAAGCTAGGCAGTGAGTGAGCGAGGAGATCCTGGTCCAAATCCTTCCCTGGGGGACACTGTTACCACTTATCAGCACATCTCCTTGGAGGTGGCTGCAAACAACCTCAGAGAAAAGTCAGAGGCCTCCACACCCCTATCTTCCAGCAGCCTTTCAAATCTCACAGCACCCAGCTCTTCAGGAAGATTCTGGAGCTGCCTGCAGCTCTGAACCAAAGCCAAAGTAGAAGGGGAACAGAAGAGCCTTTGAGAAATCCATCCCCCCTGTTTTAACCCAGGTAAAACCTTAACCAGCCAGAGGCAAGAGAACAGACCTTGCTTCTCTTCCCTGGTCCTCAGGTTAATCAGAGCCATGCTCACACCTGATACCTGGTTAAACTCTCCCCCAGAAATCTACAAAGAAAGATCAGGCAGCCATCAAAGCTGAAGCGGATTTGCTGGAAAGATGAAAGCAATGGGAGGTGTTTTTAAAAACCTTCAGGGAAGGAGGGTTTGGGCGCAGGTGGGGATGAGGGGAGCTGGTATGTGAACACAATTCATAGCAAGGCCTTAAAGGACAAGCAGGCACCCAATCATGGTTTAAAGCTTCAATTTCTGGTGCTCCTCAAACTAAGACTCTGAGATTAAAGATTAAACCAGGCTATACATGCCCACAGTCTGCAAGCCTTTTTTTGAGAGACAGGCTGGGCTCATCTGCCTGAGTATATGTGGTCAGGACACAGCCTGATGTCCTGGAAGCCAGTAGGGAGGGCCGCACACTGAGCCAGGTCAGGCAACCTTTTAAGTGGAGCTGACCCAAAGGGTCAGCTAATTTCCCTTCCACCAGCCTCTCCGTTTTCAGCCGCATGCACGGCCCATCCATCCCTGCAGAAGAGCCAAGGCCTCCCTATCTCCGGGACCCTCCCAGGGTCTGGGGTCCAGGCAGTAAGGCCCAACCCCTCAGCCTCCTTTGAGGGGAGGGGCGTAAGACAGCGTCCTAAACCGGGCAGGTCAGGAGAGGAGGGGCTGGTTACCTAGAAGAGCCGGCAAGCCTCCTTATGTAACCAGACTTGGAAGCTGGGGGAACGCAAAGGGGACCCGGGCCACCCCTAGGTCCCCCCCCACCAGCCCAGAACCCCGGGGAAATGGCCCTGAGAGAAGCCCTCTCCCAGGTCCTCGGGAAGCCACGCTTCCTCCCTGCGAGGGGTGGGGGCCGCAGGACTTGCCAGTAGGTCGCTGTCATCTCTCCAGCACCAGCACTCTGCACCTCCCTGGTCTTTACCCTCCATCTGCACCCCCAAGGCCTGTCTTCCCGGGGCAGTTTTCTTCCCACTCACCCGCCTTCCCCGCCGCTCGAGGAGAGCACCTCTGCAAACGCACGGGGGAGGAGAGTGCGGGAGGGGGAGGGAGGGAGTGCCCTGGCTGCCCCGGTTACGGACGGAGCCTCCCGTCCTAGGGCGGGAACCAAAGAGAAGCCACCGGCTCCCAGGCGCTTAGCGGGAACGGCCCGGGCTGCAGCGCCCCCCGCCGGGGCAGCTCGGAGTCCCGGGACTGCGTGAGCCTCCCCGCAGGACGGCGGGTTCCGGGGCTCAGCGCGCTCCGCCCGCGCGGGGGCGGTCGTCCCAGGTGCCCGCGGCCCGCGCGCCCCGCCCGGCCCGGGCGCCCCCAACGCGCGCATGCACCCACCGTGCAGAAGCCGCAGGCGGAGGCGGCGCCCCGGGGGCCGGGGCCCGGCTGCAGGCGCCGTGCCCACTCAGCGCCGCTGCTGCCCGGCCGCCGAGCTCCGCCCGGTGCCCAGGCCCGTCCCGGCCCGGGAGCCGCCGCGGCGCCAGCCCCGCCGCCGCTGCAGCGTCCGCCGCCGCCAGCGCCCCCCGTCGCGGCCGCCGAGCGTCCCTCCCGCAGGCTGTGGCGGGCGGCGGGACGGGTTGCATCAGCCCCGGCTATATAGCGGCCCCTGGGCGGCGGGGAGGGGTCGGGAATGCGGAACCAGCCCGAGCTGCCAGCAGCTCCAGACGTCAGAGGGGGACGGAGAGGAAGGGAAGGAGGGGACAGGGGAGGAGGGGGTGTGGATCTGGCGCTTCACACCCACTGACCTTCACCTCCCCCGCCGCCTTTCGCGCCCTCCTCCTGCGGCTTCTCGCACTCCTCTCCCCGCAGAGGCGGTCCGGGCCCCGCAGCACCAGCCGGGGCCCCATCGCGATCCCCGGCTCTCCCACCCCGCGGCTCAGGAGCGCGCGAGAGAGCAGGACGCGGCGAGCGGTTATGTAAGAGCATCCCCCGCGCACAGCCGCCCGGCGGCCACCCCGAGAGAGAAGCCGCGGCTCGGAAACAGAGAGAAATGAGCAGGCGGCAGCGGGACAGGTCGAAAGCTCCTTGAAGCGTAACGTAGCCTGTGTTGAACCATCTTCCTCAGTTCTTAGCGCTTTTTTGCAGACCGAGAGAGAGGATTTCGGCACATTTTCATTCTTGGACATTTCACGACTGAGTCAGTGAGGAAATGATCTCGCAAACCGGTTTTATGCTCCCATGGACTAGGATGGGCAGAAGATTAAGGCACATGGGTGCCTCTGTCCCCACCCACTAGCCCACCTGGCGACCATAGGTGCCCTTAAGCCCGGAGGTGATTCACCACAAGAGGCCTGCCCTCCTCTGGGGCTGCAGCCTGAGCCCACCGTTTTCTCTTTCCTGGTGGCTGTGTGACTCCTGGGCTTTTTGTCTCACTCCTTCAAGGTTTCTCCTTTCCTCTCATGGAGGGAGCAGAGCCAGCCCTCCACCCACCCGGAATAGCCTCCTTCCCCGTGACAATTTCCATTGCCAACTCTACTCCCACCTTCCACCCTCCCAGAGTGGTCGACGTTAAAGGGGACTCCAGAGGAAATGTGTGTTCCGTGGTGCCCTCCAGTATATAAAGGCCAGGGACAAGCACACGTGGCACCTGAGACCCTGAGGCCATAGTTGGCATCTCCTCCCTCCAGACTCCCTGGGGGCTCAGCCAACCCCCCTACTTTTCTGCCTTAGTCAGAAAGCAGTGACAGTGTTTATATTCAGCCACTGTCAGCCTCCTTCTCAGAGTGATATCAGGTCATCCCCCGAAGAAGAAAGGAAGTGAAAGAAAAAGTCCATGCCTTCTTGGAGTGCAGATGCTCAGAGTGAAAGAGGCAACAAGACTTGAGACAGATGGGGCAGATAAGCAAAGCCAGATGAGCCTGGCTCTGCAGTGTGAGCACAGAGAGGTTTTATTCTCCTTATCTCCCCGGGCAGTGCAGTCTTTCTGGAGAAGGGCACTGGTCTTAGGCAGGGAAAGGCAGATCACATCTTGACCGCGTTCCCTGACCGTTTTAACCTTCTCTGTCAGATCTCTCCCTGAAAACACTGAAGTTAGCAAGTGAAAAGAAAGTAAAGTCCTGAAAGGGTCTACAGTGCAAAGAGTAGTAATTTGGTCGTTCTGTGGAAGAGCGTGAGTCTCAGCACCAGAGAGACCAGCTGACGCACCTTTACGGCGCCGTGAAGATCAACACTGGATACTGTGGAACTGTCTTACGCAGTTTCTCCCATGAGGCCTGGACATTTATATGGAAGAAAACACTGACCAGGGGCGATATGACTTTATGCATCTTTGTCTAGGGCTTTGAAAAAAACTAAACTGATCTATGTGTGGGGACTAATAATTGGTGTGTGTGGTTAGAGCTGCATGTGACTGGGCCACTGGGAGTCCTCCTAGGCCTTTGCTTCCCCCACAAATTAAATGTGCTACATGGGTGGCACCAAGGGATAACTTTGGGCATCACGAGTCCCCTCTATCTCCTTCTAATAGCCATCAAGTCTCCTCCATTATTTGATGTGGATTCTTTTTTCAGTGTTATATAGAATGCTATGTAAACACAGCTTCAAGACCTCCCTTCTACCACATTGCTCCTCCAGACCCCTCTACAAAGTCATTGCTTCTGGAATTGGCTAGAGGAAGAGGCCATAAATGGGCCCATTTATGTAGACATGGGCCTGCTTTGCTGGATGGAGCTTATCTACCACTGGTTCTTAGGGACGGACAAGTGACTTGGCCTAAGGCAGTTTGAATTTAGGTTTCCTATCACTGGCAACCAGAAGAGACCTGATTCATACAGTGGGCTGGTCAGAGATTGCCAAGTATCCCCAGTTAGTCTGATGAGAGTAGGAATTTTGTGGATCTGCCAGGGAGAGAAGCTGCCAGAAACTAGACCTGAAATTGCCAGAAGCTACCACCCAGAGGGAGTCTACTAAGACTGAAGCTAATGCAAAGAATAGAGCCAAGCAATGGAGGGAAGACAGATCAAGTTCACACAGCTTGGCCTGAGTTTCTGAACCCTCCCATGCCTACTAGTCTCCCTACCTCCGGAGTTTTTAGTTACAGAAATCAGTAAGTTGTATCTTACCGAAGGCAGTTTGAATTTAGGTTTCCTTTACTTGCAACTAGAAAAGCCCTGACAAATACATTGGATTTTGCATTTCTGACTTATTTAGACGATGTTTTTTTTAAAAAAAATATATATATTTTGATTATGCTATTACATTTGTCCCATTTCCCCCCCTTTATTCCCCTCTGCCCTGTGCACCCCCTCCCACCTTCATTCCCCCTTTAGTTCATGTCCATGGGTCATATATATAAGTTCTTTGGCTTCTACATTTCCTATACTATTCTTAACCTCCCCCTATCTTCTACCTACCATTTATGCTTCTTATTCCCTGTACCTTTTCCTCCCCACTCACTCCCCTGATGATAACCTTCCATGTGATCTCCATTTCTGTGATTCTGTTTCTGTTCTAGTTGTTTGCTTAGTTTGTTTTTGTTTTTGTTTTAGGTTCAGTTGTTAATAACTGTGAGTTTGTTGTCATTTTACTGCCCATATTTTTTATCTTCTTTTTCTTAGATAAGTCCCTTTAACATTTCATAGAATAAGGGCTTCGTGATGATGAACTCCTTTAACTTGACCTTATCTGGGAAGCACTTTATCTGCCCTTCCATTTTAAGTGAAAGCTTTGCTGGGTAGAGTAACCTTGGATGGAGGTCCTTGCCTTTCATGACTTGGAATACTTCTTTCCAGCCCCTTCTTTCCTTTTGAGAAATCAGCCGACAGTCTTATGGGTACTCCCTTGTAGGTTACTGTCTCCTTTTCTCTTGCTGCTTTTAAGATTCTCTCCTTCTCTTTAATCTTGGCTAATGTAATTATGATGTTCCTTGGTGTGTTCCTCCTTGGTCCAACTTCTTTGGGACTCTTTGAGCTTCCTGGACTTCCTGGAAGGGAAGTCTATTTCCTTTGCCAGATTGGGGAAGTTCTCCTTCATCATTTGTTCAAATAAGTTTTCAGTTTCTTGCTCTTCCTCTTCTCCTTCTAGTACCCCTATGATTTGGATGTTGGAACATTT
Organism: Macrotus californicus; assembly: GCA_007922815.1. NCBI lineage: Eukaryota > Metazoa > Chordata > Mammalia > Chiroptera > Phyllostomidae > Macrotus > Macrotus californicus. The sequence goes on from VMDR010002394.1 coordinate 70,386, forward strand.
AAAGACATCCTTGAGGTTCCTAAGCCTCTCCTCATTTTTTTGAATTCTTGTTTCTTCACTGTGTTCTGGTTGAATGTTTATTTCTTCTGTCTGGTCCACACCATTGATTTGAGTCCTGGTTTCCTTCCCTTCACTGTTGGTTCCTTGTACATTTTCCTTTATTTCACTTAGCATAGCCTTCATTCTTTCACCTAATTTGCGACCATATTCAACCAATTCTGTGAGCATCCTGATTATCATTGTTTTGAACTGTGCATCTGATAGGTTGGCTATCTCTTCATTTCTTAGTTGTATTTTTTCTGGAGCTTTGATCTGTCCTTTCATTTGGGACATTTTTTTTCATCTCTGCACGCCTGTTACATAGTAATTAGACAGTGATGTTTTAAAGCTTAATAGAGATTGATGAATCCCAAGCTCTTTGTGAACAAGAAAATATGCAATGGCAAGGCAAAATAATTAATTCCTCAGAGGCGTTCCTCCACTATCAAAGGAGGAAATGGTAATTCTGAGTAATCAACTAGTCTTTATACTAATTTATTAAAAGACTATTATATGCCTGTCAGGTACACAAAGTTTAAGACATGATTCCTCACCTGTCCCCACCTCCCACCTAGTTAGGAAAATGACCTGAATATTAATGAACAGCAAGACCAGGAGTAACTGAGAGCTAACATGTGTCACACACTAAAAACTGTCAGAATTTAGATAGGGTTGCCATACGTAGAAAAATCGTTCTCGTATTCACCCATTCTCTACTCAACCTGTGCAAACTAGTAGTTGGCAGGCTGAATTTGGCTTTGTTGGTTCAACCTTAAATTCTTTTTTTTTAACCTGCCAAAGATTTTACACAAAAATCTAAATTTCTAACTTCTCTTGAAAACAATCATTCAGGCAACATGCCATAGTTAAAATAGGATAGATTACGCTAAAGTTGCAAATACCCCCAAAACTCAGTGGCTTAACAAGAGAAAGTTTTATTTCTCACCGACACAAGACAGCTGTGAATCAAGGGAATTGTCCAAGACAATCACCCAGCAGGCAATGACTCAGTATGGTACCTCCAGACCAGCAACTGTAGCCATGAACACAATGGATTGGGGCAGGGGGGGGGGGCAGCCGGGGCGGTGGAGAGAAGAAGAAAGGGGCCAGGTGTCAGCTGTTACATATTTCCTCCTGGAGTGACATATGTCACTTTAGCTTACATTTCATTGGCCAAAGCAAGTCACATGGCCATTCTTAAAAGACACTCAGTCCTCTGGTAGACCATGCAGGAGGAGGAAACCACACGTTAGTGAAAGTTGCTATAGTTAATATCTGCCGCAGCATGCACTACCTAGTGGCAGCAACGGGTACCGCCCACTAGACGCTGCGCCCTTGAGATGGGAACCAATCGCAGTTTGACTTGGTCTCTACCCAGCCTGCCGGGCTATTAGCAGGGCCTGCCTCGCCCCTCAGGGCATTTGTTGCAGCTTCTGGCACACACAAAGACAGTCTCAACATCAGTCTTTCAGGTGTCCCTGGTAATCCATGTAGTTACCACAGGTTTTTCAAAAACATGTGATTTTCTAATTACAAAAAAATACCATAGAGAATTCTTAGGTGAAGGGCAGGATAGTATCATAAAATCAAACAAAAAGTTGAGACTAGCTGTTATACTTTCTGCCAGTTACACAGACCTGTGTATGATCCTGCTCTTCCCTTGCTCAGACGCCTGCCAGGAGAGACCAGGAGAGATGAGCCTCTTGAAAAAAATCCAAAGTGAGGCAGCAGGGGAAGAGAGGCTGCATGGCAGTAATTTAGGGCAGGAATAGGGTTCTTGTTTGAAGGTGTTTATTTACTTACTTCTTTTTTAAATTAGCTCTGAACTCTGGCAGGAATTACCACTGAATTCTCACAACATACATATTTTTTTTAATTTTTACTGATTGATTGATTGATTTAGAGTGAGAGGAAGAAGGGGAGAGAGAGAGACATCAATTGGTTGTCCCACTTATTTATATGCATTCATTGGTTGATTCTTCTATGTGCCCTGACTGGGGATTGATCCCTCAACCTTGGCACATCAGAAACACGCTCAACCAACTGAGCTATTCAGTCAGGGCTAAAGTTTTATATATACATATGCAGTTTTTTTGGCAAAACGTCAAATCACCTAGGTGACTTAGGCCCCCAATAGCCCAGATTTGGCACCCAGTGACTTCTGGCTTTTCCCAAAACTAAAATCACTTTTGAAAGGGAAGAGATTTCAGACCATCAATGAGATTCAGGAGAATATGACAGGGCAGCTGATGGCAATTGGGAGAACTGTGAGGTCCCAAGGTGCCTACTTTGAAGGGCACTGAGGTGTTATTGTCCTATGTACATTGTTTCTTGTATCTTGTATCTTTTTCAATAAATATCTGTTTTTCCTAGTACATGGCTGGATACCTTCTGGACAGGCCATACGAGGTGATTTGATGTTTCGCAAAAAAAACTACATGAGACGTGACACATGAGCAGGCACGTTGTCGTGATGAAGCTGCCAATCACCAGTTGCCCGCAGCTACAGCCTTCTGAATCATCTGAATAGTTTCTGTGGAAGAATGTTCAAGCTTAACACAAAATTTGATGCAGTTCATTGCTCTGCTCACTCAGTCATTTTGAATGTGATGGCCACACAGTACATGTGCTCACTCAATGGCCTCTGCCATCCCCACTGACTGGTACAGGGAAGTGGTCATTGTTCATGCACCCTCATTCCAGGCCACTCTCCTTGGCTGCCCAGTTGGTTACATCAGTGTCACGCAAACCATTCTCATTATATTAATAATAGTTGGACTTTTTCCAGACAGACTGAAATATTTGAGAAGAATGGGACAGCTTCTCTTCCAATAATCACCCATGTTATAAAACAACAGGCAACATGTCCACAGGTTTAATAATAAATCAGTGCTCACAGAAATGCATCCATCTCTGGGGAATGCCCAGCATCTTTAATCTCCTAACACAGTGAGTTAAGCCTTTGGAAGGTGAAGAGATAGCAAATTCTCTAGTCAAAATGCTGGGCCAGGTGGGGTTGGGGTGGGGGAGGGTTGTAGCGGATGTGGGTTGCTCTCCTCGGCATCCCTTTCTGGGTTGTTTTTCCCTCAGCATTCCCCTCTTTGGAGAATCCCTACTCTCCCTCTCCCTGTGGCCCTGGAGGGGTGCCAATCCTGGTGCCCCATCATCCCCAACCAAACATGGGTGTGTGACCTGAGCTGGCCGATTTCCAAAGCTACAGTGATTGGTTCAGAGATGGGCACATGACTCCAGCAGGGACAGAGTCTTCCCCAAGACATGACATGTGGATATTAAGGAAAAGGGGAGCAACTTTCTTTTAAAACCCCTATATAAGAATGTAGTTTGTGGCTGTCCATGGCCATTTTTCCTGTCAGGTGACAGAGATGTGACTGAAAATGGAACTAATACACAGAGAAGAGAGAACCAAGACACGTAAAGAGAGAAACGACCATGAGATCATCATCAGAGTCTCTGAACCTAACATGCCATGAGAACACGCCGAACAGGACTTGGGACTTCACAGTGATGGGGTCAACGCACCCCCTTTCTCTTTCTGCTGAGATAGCTTAGGTTTTCTGATACTTGCCACCACAGAAGGCTGAGGAATACAGGGACAGAATGGCCCAGGGCAATGTTATAAGGGACTGCTGAATTGACACGATGGAATTTAACTGCTTCCTGGTCTTGCTTCGTCCATTAAACGCCACTGAACCAGCTGAGACTAAATACAGAACTGCCCTGAGTTGCCTTTTCGCACCTCAAGTTTCAGTTAGCCATTTAAATAATTTAGTCAGGCACCCTTGTTTAACTGTTTGCTGTGAACCATGGGCCACAAGCCTCCCTATTGGAGAAGGCAAAGCAAAAAGAAGTTATCATCCCTGTCTGTAAAGGGTGATGGACGAGAGGCCCAGAAAGATGGATGATATTCATAAAAATGGGGAAATGAGGACTGGAGTGAATATGATGTGTCAAAATATGTCCTGACGACACCGGGGAGATGGAAGGTCCGTGCTGGGGATGTCACTGTGAGAGTCAGCCACACATAGGTAGGTGCTCCCTGAAGTCGACATCAGGGCTGTAGACAGGCTCACCAAACTCCTTTCAATCAAAGATGATTTTTGGAAATATTAAATTTCCAATAATAGGTAATTAACAAATGAATTTTGAATTAATGAACAAGTGAACAGAAGCTGGCCTAGGACTTAGTCTTAGGAGACACTGACAATCAACAAGCTGGGGAAATCAGAGGAGACAAGGAAGGTGACGGACAAAGGTGCCCCAGAAGATAGAAAAAGGGTTGACACAGAATCACAGAACCTCAAGGCTCTCCAAATCCCCTCTCCCTAACACAGCGGTGGGCTTCCCCACTGCCTTAGAAGCCAAAATAGGTGGTCAACGTGCTCAGACATAACACAGAGAAATCAGATCTGAGATGAGTGCATTGTATTTATTCAGATCTGGAAGGTACCATGTGACCTTAGGGATGTATATTCAAGAGGCCTGAAGTCACTTCTTTTTCAAATGACCAGAGAAAGCTTATTTAGAAAGTTACAAAGGTGGTAGAAATCAGCCAGCCAGGCTGTGCAGGCTCAGGGAATAAGTTACAGAGGCAGAAGAAGGGCCCTCGGAGCTTAGGAGAGGGAAAGGCAAAGGTAATGGGCCTGGGGGCGGGGGGCAGGGGGTGGGTGGCAGAGGGGAACAGGAAAGGAGCAGGCATGCTCCCAAGGAGAGCACTCACCCTGGGTCCTTGGACTTGAGGGTTTTAAATGCTGGAGTTTAGGGGAGGTCTTAGGGAAGGATCTCAATAGAATATTCATCAGCTTTATGCTGATGTGCCAAAATAAGATTTATTCCCCCAGGTGTCATCTGTCCTTGGGTGTGGTTGGCACAAATGGCACTAATTGGATCTTTGTTATCTATCTTGCGAGCAGGGTGATTTAAGCTATTTAGCCTCTATTTAGGGAGGAGTTGAGCATATTTGGTAGAAAAGATAGGGTTTTGTGGTTCACCGAAGGGCTGGGAAGGCTTGGCTGTCTCTTTGCCTCAGGTTCCCTGTCCCACACTTGCCCTGACTCACTGGCCTGTCTCATTCCCTCCTCAGAGACCCCCATCCCTGAGATCTTTTAGGGGTGATGGAGGGCAGTCGTTGCCCGAAGTCATTAGTAAAAGAGGGAATTTAACCTGAAAATGGAGACCTTATTACTAAGATATTTGTAGCTAGCACCCCCGTAATGCTGCTCCTAGAGGGATTCGAGACTTCTCCTCTTCCCCTTCTTCTCAATCCCTGCCCCTTCATTCCCAAAGGTGTTACTTTGGATTGGTCAGATTCTTTTTTTTTAAATAACTTTTTAAAATCAAGTTTCTTTCTTTCTTTCTTTCTTTCTTTCTTTCTTTCTTTCTTTCTTTCTTTCTTTCTTTCTTTCTTTCTTTTTCTTCCTTCCTTCCTTCCTTCCTTCCTTCCTTCCTTCCTTCCTTCCTTCCTTCCTTCCTTCCTTCCTGTTGTTCAATTGCAGGTGTCCCAATTTTTCCCATTGCTCTCCCCTGACCCCTTCCTTCAGTCAGTCCTTACTCTGTTGTCCATTACCATGGATCCTGTTTTATTTTTTAAAGATACTATTTATTTTATTTTTAGAGCGAGGGGAAGGGAGGGAGAGAAACACTGATGTGTGAGAGATACGTCAATTGGTTGCCTCTAGCACACCCCAAATGGGAGGTCAGGCCCACAACCCAGACATGTGCTCTGATAGGGAATCGAACTGGCAGCCTTTCAGTTCACAGGCCAGCACTCAGTCCACTGAGCCACACCAGCCATGGCTGGATTGGTCAGATTCTTTAATAAAATATTTGGACCTCAGTTTACTCATCTGTTAAATGGGGACAATAATGGTGCCCATTATTATGGTGGACATTAGAGGGTTGATGTGAGAATTAAATGTGTTACTTATAGCCCTGGTCAGTGTGGCTCAGTTGGTTAGAGCATCGTCCCATAAACCAAAAGGTCATGGGTTTGATTCCCCATCAGGACATATACCTAGGTTGCAAGTCCAGTCCCCATTTGGGGCAAGAGGCAACCAATTGATGTTTCTCTCTCACATTGGTGTTTCTCTCCCCCTCTCTCCCCTTCTTTCTAAAAGCAATAAGCATGTCCTTGGGTGAGGACAAAAAAAGAGCGTGCTACTTATGAAACACCACATTAGTACCTGTGACATGCTAAGAATTCAATAAAGCTGACTACATCCATCATCACCACCAACACTGCATCTCAGCCAGCTCAAGCCCGACTGTTGCGGGGCCTTCGCAGGCCTGTCAAACCCACAGGGATTGCTCCCCTTCTAACCTGAAGCAGCACTTCCCTGCCCGCGTCACATTAATTGTATGCGACTTTAAACTGTTCTTTTCATTCATATAGGAATTGTCACTCCAATGTGCTTGAGGTTACCTGAGAGGTAGGGGCAGCATCTTACATTTTTCAAACTCCTGCAGCACCGACCACATACTGAACTTCTGATAGGCACCCAATGGGCACTCGGATAAACAATGGGCGGAGGCCAGGACGCTGCTTTCGTATCTCCAATAATGTCAAGAGCAGCCTGGGCAGTGGGCACTCAAAGCACATTCTTGAACAGATGCAGAGCAGAACATAACAATCAGTCACCCCCGTGTGTGGTACACACTTGCAGAATATTAACCTGAGAGGAGCCCTATTTGATGGATGAGGACATGGAGGTCCACACTGATGACACAGATCCAGCCGAACAAAAGTTATGATGGGATTAATTCTCAGGACTCTTTTTATGCTATGTGTTTTAAAACCACCACCAATAAAAAGTTATTTCAGCAAATGTTTATTGAAGGGGAAAAAAACGTCCCTTAGGTTTTCTGCGGGAGGTGGTGTTTCCTCTTACACTCAACAATTTTGGTGGCATGGTAGAAAGAGGTGTGGGAAGGAGCCAGGGGACCCTATGACTGGACTGTTGTGTGGGCCCGAGTGGGGGGTGGGGAGGGTGGGATTTTCACTTCTAGGAAAGCTCTTCCAGTTCCAGGCAATCTGGGCCAGGTTTTGACACCTGCTTTTCTACCACTCTGCCTAAAGTTGGCTCAGAGTGGCTTCCAGAAAGCTCTGCTCTCCCAGCTCAGTACCTGGGCTGGGGGAGTCCCCAGACCCAGCTCACGGAAACCCATGCCAGGAGCCAGGAAATTCTGCCACCCTCAGAACCTGCGGGCAATCCGCTCTCGTTGGGCAATGAGGTTTCCAAGGGTTACAATGAGAACTCATCACTGCACAGGCAGACATCTCAGGGGGCCTCAGGAAGAGGCTGTGAGGGAGGCATGTGCCCTGCCTGGGGAGGCCTTCGGACAAGGGCTCCTTTGGTAGCCGGCCAGCCGGGCTCACAGACTCCCTTTCAGGTTTTGTGCCCACATTTCCCTCCCCTCGCCTCCCGCCAGTGTTTCTATCTCTTAAATACACCTCCCTAATCCTCTCCTTCCGCCTTTTTAAAGCCTGCCCTTCCTTTCAAATACTTCCTCAAATGCCAACTTGTTATTCCGGGGCCCTCCCCTTTAAGAGCCCTCCCCAGGAGCTCTGGCCGAAAGTATACTTTAGACCTCAGGGCCGGACTTCTGCTCATAGGTTCATTCAACAAATATTTGATTGTCTGTATGTGCAGGGCCACAGCAATTCAATCCTGAGCAAGGCTGGCCCAGTTCTTCGGTGACTAAGTAATTAGAAGTGTACAAAGGAGAAGAAAGGGAGCTATGAGACGGAGAGAAACCATCAGAACCAACCTTTGTCTGCTTGTCAAACACTCTTATCCAAATCGGCTTGGTGTCCGAGGCCTATCCTGCTCACTGGCACAGGGGCAGGCATCCTCTGTAAAGCCTTCCTGGGGACTTGCTTGCTCCTTTCTTCCGCAGGTCAAAGTCTCGGGATGGCAGGGGATCTCCTCAGACGCCACTGTCCAGCCCTCACTCTCCTGGACCTGTTCTCCGTGTCGGGGTCTCAGGTTGTCACCCATGATCACACACAGTTTTCACCGAGTTACCTGGTCTTTTACGATGAATGCATCGTGCAAGGCAATAAAGCACCGCGGTAAACGGGGCGGACTCTGGAACCAGACGTTCCCGGTTTGCATCACGTCTCTGGTGCATGCTAGCCGTGTGGCCTTGGGCAAGTTGCTTAACCTCTCTAGGCTCAATTTCATCACCGTTAAAGTGGAGCTTATGTAATAGTACCCCACCCATAGGGGTATTATAAAGATTTAAATACATAAATATACGAAGAGTTACTGCCTGCAAAGCACTTGGAACTGTGCTTAGCACAAGGGCAGACTCAGGAAGAGGGATATTGGACGTTATAGTTTGGATTTCCCCCAGCAAGGTGTCCAGCCCTGGCTTCTGGAACCCAGCCTGGGTCAGAGTCTCAGGCTGCTGCTTGCCTGAGAGGAGAGGCTGGAACTTTTTTAAAAGAGGCAAGGTACTGGCAGCAAAGAAGACTGCCCGGAGCTAAATAGACAAGAGCACTGAAGCCAACTGGATGTGCAACGTGTTGATCTCAGTTCCCTGCAGCAGGAGCCATGCCAGTCGTTTGTTGCTCCGGCAGTGAGAAGGGAGCCCAGAGCCCTGGTTTGGAGCAGGGCTCACCCACCTCTAGCTGCTTATGTGGCCCTAGACAGAGGTCATTTCCATGCTTCAACTCCACTTCTTAATGGCCGAGGGTAATATTTTTAGAACCACGGAGTTCGAACTAAAATTGACTTTAGAGAGTCCATATTGCAAGCCCGTTATTTTCCATCTAAGGAAACTGAGGCTCAGAATTGTCATGTGACAGGAGTAACGGGGGCTATATTCGAATCCCAGCCCCACGACAGCACAGGGTCGTGGTGAGGACTAATGGGACCACACAGGAGGCACCTCACCCAGGGCCTGGGTATGGTTGGGTAGGTATTGCCAAGGGCATTTCCCAGTGTCACATGACTGGTTGGTAATCCCTTTCTTCTTCCCTTCTGCCCTGGGTTGACAAAAGAATAGAGCAAAGCAATAGAAGATTCACTCTGAAAATAGAAATGCCACATAATTGGTCTGTGCTGCTCCCATTACCCTTCTAATGAAGACTTACTAAACTTATTTGGGAGGCTGGCCAGGGTACTAGGAGCTAAGGGGTTAACACCCATGTGTACACTTAGCATCTGGTTCTTGGAGGTTTGTCATATGCGACTGGGCCTCTCAAAGAAGAGATGCCTTTCCCAGGCTTGAGTGCTTAGTAATCCTGGTCTCATTTAAGGGAAAGCTTGTTTAAGGAGGGTGTCATCATCTGTCACCCCTCCTCCAGATGTTAATGAAACATCAGATCAGGGGCTTGGCTTTCAACCTCCCCTAGAGCAACTGAGGACCTGAGTCCATGAATGTTACCGTTGGGCCAGCAGCTCAGACCCAGCCAGTGGGTACAGCGGTACCCTCTCCACTAGGGAGACTCCCTGCCTCAGGCCAGTGTGGAACTGCAGCTAAGTGCCAGCAACCTGCAGACCCAGCCTTAGCACCATCGAGAGATGAGCCAAAGCCCACTGGCCCAGGGTCGAGCACCAGTTAGCCAGGTGCTTTTTAAAAGACAACCAGGAACAATAAAGTTAGAATCGAAATAAAACAAGTCCAAAGGAAATACAATAAGCCCTCACTTACATGGGTAGGTTCTGCAACTTTAAGTGAATGACAAATAACAAAACCGATTGGACCGTAGGTTAATTGATACAAAGAGTGAAGTTCCTATGGCATCCCATCAACAATATGATGACATGACGTCGAATGAAGTTATTCTAGGACCTGAGCTCTGCCCATCAGTAGAAGAAGATACTTTCTTCCATACTCAATTTTGAAGGTCAGAAAACGCTCTTCCTTAGATCTCCCCTGGCTTCTCATTGGCAAGACTTAGTCACATGCCTATCTCAAGGCCAATCCCTGGCCAGGGAGTGGACAAGATCGTGATTGGCTTAGTCACTTGGAAGCAGCATGGGTACCTGGACTAAATAAAGTACGGCTCTGCCCGCAGGAAAGGGGGCGGTAGGCCGTTAGAGGCACAACCAGTGATAACCTACTCCAGTGACCAGTTCACACCCGGCAACAGGAGGAAGTGTTAAAACATAAAGGACTGAACATGGCTTTGAAGCCAAAGAGCTGCATCCAAATCATGCCTCTTACCAACTGAAAAAGCTTGAGTGGGACTCCTGGCCCCTGAGAGCCTCAGATTCATCAGACAAGGCTGTTGTGAGGGTCAGATGCGGTAACTTACTATCCACGCAAGCCCTTGGCAGACTTGAATAACCCACACTATAGGATGTCCTCTACCTCCCAGTCGTCATTCGCCGTGAAAGTCGGGGGACACAAATAGCTCTTCTGTGGAAGGGGAAGTGCTTGTCTTTGCCTACTGGGGTTACTCACTCCTTGGTTGTGACAGTCTGTGGCCAAGTGACCCTTTGCTGGCCAAGGTCAATGATTGTACCTGTTATTTATGTTAATAATTCTTTATCTAGAAGCAATATGCGTATATCATTTTAGGGTCTCAGGGTCTAAAAGGTATGTGTCCTTTGAAAAAAAATCCTAAATGCAAACTACTTGTATTGATATATATATATAGATAGATAGATAGATATAGATATATAGATATATATATATATGTGTAAATTCTTAACATACGTATGCCATTAGAGCTATTTGGAAGAATTCCAATAAATATTAAATGCATCTTAAGTACACAAAAAAAATGTCATCAGTTCATCAGTGATTCTCGACTAATCTCTCAAAGGCCATGGCGCTCACAGCTGGTGGCTATGATCAAAAGATGATAAGATCACCTTAACCTTGAGTATCAATCTTCATTTAGTCCAGCACAGAGCTCTTTCTTCCCCAGGGTGACATCAGAAACAAACAATGGTTGGTGAAGGACAGAACGGGGGCTGCAGGACGTGCCAGGTCACTCAGGCAAATGGGACAGATATAGCCCTGTTTATCCTGCCTGGCCCATTGGCAAGCTGCCATCAGGAGGCATTTTCTCCGGGCCTCAGAACGTGTGTGGGCTTGGAAGCTCTGCTCTGCAGAGATCTTCTATCCCAACACAGCGTGAAAAGAAGTCGTCCCATCAGGCAACTGATTGTCTCCTGAGTGCAAGGGACTGCTATGGCCAAAGCGGAGTGACAGCCAATCGATTGGAATCGGCTCTTCTAAAGGTTCACTTTTTTAATAGTAGCTAATATTGATCAAGTACTTACAACATGCCAAGCACTGCGCTAAAGGCCTTGGATCTATTCATTTATTTAATCCACACAAAACCCCATGAAACAGGCACTATTATTATCCCCACTTTACAGGTGAGGAAACTGAGGCACAGGATGTTTAGCTCATTTGCTGTTAATTACAGCTAGCTAATCGACAGTCAGGGTTCAAATTCAGACAACAGGGCTCCAAAGCCTGGGCTCTTAACCACACATGTTATGGCATTTTATTTGTTTTGGTTTTGTGTTTTTAATAAACTTATTTTTTAGAACAGTTTTAGGCTCACAGCAAACTTGAGGTGAAGCTACAGAGATTTCCATATGCCCTGCCTCCACGCACACACAGCCCCCTCCGCCATCAACACCCCCACCAGCGTGGAGCATTCATTACAGCTGATGAGTCTGCGCTGACACATCATTATCTCCTGGAGCCCTCCGTTTTATTAGGGTTTGCTTCCGGTGTCGTGCATTCTGTGGGTTTGGAAAGATGTACTACCCCAGGTACCCAACATTATATTGCCGTACAGAGTAGTGTCACTGCTCAAAAAATTCACCGTGCTCCACAGTGTCATCCCTCCCTCCTCACTCCTGGCCACCATGGATCTTTTAACTGCCAGCATGATTTTGCCTTTTTGAGAATGTTACAGACAGAAATCACACAATATGTAGCCTTTTTACACTGGCTTCTTTCACTTGGTGATATGCATTTAAGCTTCCTCCGTGCCCTTTCATGGTTTGATGGCTCATTTCTGTTTATCACGGAATAATATTCCATTGTCTGGATGGACCACAGTTTATTTATCCATTCACCTGCTGAAAGACATCCTGGTTACTTCTGAGTTTTGGCATAAAACTGCTATAAACATTCTCAGGCACGCTTTTGTGTGGACATACGTTTTCAGCCCATTTGGGTAAATGCCAGGGAGCAAAACTGCTATACCAAATGGTGAGACTACGTTTATCGTTTGCAAGAAACAAGCGCCCCGTCTTCCAAAGTGGCCGCACCACTGTGCACCCCACCAGCAGTGAACGGGCGTTCCTGTGCTCCGCATCCTCACCAGCATTTGGTGTCGCCAGTGTTTGGATTTGGGCCATTCTAATAGGTGTTTCGTGGTGGTATCTCACTGTTGTTTTAATTTGCAATTTCCTAATGACATAGGATATGGAGCCTCTTTCCATATGCTTATTTGTAATCTCTATGTCTTCTTTTGTGAGGTGTCCATTCAGGTCTTCTGTCCATTTTTTAATGGGTCTGTTCGTTTTCTTACTGCTGAGTTTTACAGGACAGTGTTTTCAAGGGCACGCTCATGGACCCATGGACAGTCAGGGATGGGAGCCCCTCAGAAACCACGCAGTCAGCGCCCCTTATTTCAGAGATGTGAAAAAGAGATACACAGATAGGACAGAGCTGGAGCCAGAGCCTGAGAGTTCAGTGCTTCCTCACTGAAGTGCCTGTCATCAGGCAATTTCCTCTGTGAGCAGTTTGCTCCCTAAGGACAGGTGTCACACCTGACCACCTAGTTGCCCATCCCCCACACCATGCCTGGCACACGATTAGTGAGCGTCTGTGGGAAGGTGGAAAGAAGGACTTTCCTCTGAACTCCACACATCCTTTCCAAAGGGCAGGCTCCTCTGCCTTCTGCTCTAATCTGTGAGAGGGGAAGAGAATGAACACTCTGGATCTTCTATGGTGCAATGATGGGGACAGAGGCCAGATCAGAGTGTGATTCTTAACCGTGGCATCCCCTGTGGCGCTTGTTAAAGATTGCATGCCCAGGCCCCATCCCCAGACATTCTGATTCCATCCATTGTTTTAGTGTTTACTGTGTACTAAGATCCTGGGAGCTAGTATGGTACATTATTCTACTTGATCCTTCCTGATGCAATTCTATGACGTGGACCGTATTAGCATCCGCATCCTGTGAAGGAGGTAACTGTGGTTCAGAAAGATTAAGGGACTCACCCAGGGTCACACAGCTAGTATGTACTGGAGCTGCATGCAAATAAAAGCACCCTGGACTTGGTGGCCAGCCTCTGTCCCACCCACATGTGAGTGTGCACACAGACATGAGGGCTTCACCCTCAACCCTGTGCAAACCCTACATTGCGAGCCCCCAAAAGCTAAAAGGCACATACACAAGACCTCCAGATGGCTGCCACGAGAAAGCTGTTCACAGGGATGTGGCCACAGGGAAGCCCATGGAGGGGCCCAGACAGCTGTCCCTGAGGTCCAGAATGAGAGCCCACCAGCTCCACCAAAAACCAGAGACAGTGGATGCACGCACGCTCGTTCTCACCTGCACACTGCTCGCCCTTTTGCTTCACTGATACTCACCTGATTTTTTTATTGAACTATACAAACACAAAGGCGCACAAATCTGAAGTGTGCAGCTGGATGTGTGCTCACCAAGTGGATGCACCTGGTTACCTGCCCCACTGATTTCAGGTCACATCTTTAGGCCTCTCCAGTTACCTTAAGGAGTTTCAGTGAAGACTTCAAAGCAAACATGTTTTAACTGAATTTCCTATCACAGACAAATATTCTTTTTCAAAAGAGATATTTACAAACACAAAGAAACAGTGACAACGAAAAGCAACAGAGAGCTGCAAATCTAAAAAGACTGGAAAGCACTGTGTCACTATTTTATACCAAATTTGAACTTTTTAGGGGACATTGATATTTATTCCATATAATGAAATCCTGGAAAGGGTGCCTCTTACTCAGGACGTGCAATTTGGAAGGGTGGCGAAGGGCAGGCCCCTCCATCCTGGGCTGTGCTTAGATTTCCTCTGGCTACGTGTCTGCACGTCACCAGGTACACTGTGGCCCGGTGGCCTGCTTGTGGGACCCAGGCCCAGGCGCAGTGGGCTAGCAGCTCCAGCTCCACAGCCAGATGACTGGGCTCAGATCCAGGTTCTATCACAGCTGGCTCTGTGACCCTGGGCAAGCCACTTAGCCTCCCAGAACATCAGTGCCCTCACATGTCAAACGAGTCCTCATCTGTACCCAACGTGTCGGTAGTGAGGGCAAATGAGGCAGGTAAAGCGCTTATTGCGATGCCTGGTAGGTTGATGACCTACTCCTCAGTACCTATGCAGACGACCTGCACCCCGTTTCCTGGGGAGTATGCAGGGAAGAGAGCAGTCAATGCGGATCAGGTAGCAAAGCAGGGGGGAAGGGAGACCGTGAAGGGGAGTCCATGGAATAGTCCTTCTGTATTCAGGGGACATTTGTCGCCCGCCTTTAGGCCCTGACTCAGAATGTGGAGGGGCCATTTTATTCCTGCAAGTCAGCAAAGAGACTTCCGTACGAGACAGAAATAAAAATATTGATTCTTGAGGTTGAGCCCTGGGGGCCTCGGGTGTCAAGCCAGAAATGCTGTGGTCCCTTGATCTAGAGGGTTTCACAGCTCAGCTTAAACCAGCGCTGTCAGCCAGGAAGTTATCAGCCTGCCTTCAGAAACACCCAGATCACCAAGAGATTGGCTCAAGGAGAGGTTGCCATGACAACCCAAGGGCCAGGACTTGAACCCTACCCTCCTGCCCCCCTCTCCACCAGCCACACTGCGCACACACCACAGGCTCAGACCCACCTTGGGAGGACCCCGGGCTCTCTGAGCCTCAGAAGTTGCATCCTGTGGTTGAGAGAGCGTGTGGCCCTGCCCTTCTGCCTCTCCACCCAGCACTCCAAGTCCAGGACTCCTGGAAGTCTTATGAGACTGTATTTGGGAGGACGATGGGACATGAAGGTACTCTCAGGATAATTGCCCTCCCAAAGTAGCTGCTGGAAGTGCTCAGCCTCATGGCCCCTGGGAATCGAATAGGAAGCTAAACTTGGGCTCATCAAGGCCCCAGCGCAAGAGGCCCTGGGCCAATTAAACACTGTTACTCTGCCCCTCTCTGCCTGCCCTTAGGCTCTCCCCTCTTGTCCTCCCACACACGGCTCCATTAAACTCTCTCTACTCTTAGGCTGTAAAATAAAGGTTTGGGGGATTATACTTCCCAGAGGCCTTTGCATTTTAATGGAGACTCTTGAAAATCAAAATGCTTTCAGCCTCAAGGCATAAATCTCTTAACAGGGAATCTTTGGGCTCCTTGAGAATGGTGTGGGGGAGGGGTGGAAAGCAGGAGGGAGCTGTTTGAAGGGCCAGGTGAGAGACTCCCTCATGTTCAGGCTCTAAATCCACTCGGTTTGGGTTTGAGTCCTTCCTGTCTGACCTTGGGTAGAACTCAGTTCCCAAACCTGTAAAATGGAGTCATAACACTTAACTGATATGTCTGTTAGCACAAAGCCTGACACAGAGCCTGGCACAATATCTCAAGGCCTCAGAGTAAGACCAGCCAAGAAGACTGTTGTACATCCCCAGCCAAGGGCCAGGGTTGGTTCTGACTGTCCAGGCCTGGGATGGGGTATTTATCAGTAACACTCTGTCCAGATACCAGGGTTAGACAACAGTGGGGAGGAGGGCCTGAAAGGAGGAACAATTAAATAGCCAACCCTCTGATGCAATCCGGGCTATAAGCTTGTTTGCTTGTTTGTTTTTCTTTTAGTAGAGGAGCCTGAGAAAACACAAAAGCACTAGGCCCTTGGAGTAGGGAAGAAAGAAAGTGCCACCCTGGTTGGTGTGGCTCAGTGGATTGAGTGCGGGCCTGCGAACCAAAGGGTTGCCGGTTCGATTCCCAGTCAGGGCACATGCCTGGGTTGCAGGCCAGGTCTCCAGTAGAGGGTGTATGAGAGGCAACCACACATTGATGGTTCTCTTCCTCTCCTTCTCCCTCCTTTCCCCTCTCTCTAAAAATAAATAAATAACCACGTTTGGCTGACTTCGCTAGGGCCCAGCACCCTTGTCTTCAGGGCATCAGCGGAAGGGGGCAGAGAGAGCATGGCCCCATCCTGCTCCACCACTGCCAGCTGGGTGACTGGGGTGATTCACTCAGGTTGTGAGCCTCTGTTGCCTCGTCTGCATAGTAACAGAAGAACTCTCGTTGGGTGGATTGTGAGGTTAAATGTTGTGAATATAAAGCAACAACCAGGGACATGTAGGCACTCAACCAATGCTAAATTCCTTCTTTGACAAGGCAGGTACACTCCCCCCACTATTTTCTCCTTCACCCTACACCCCTGCTGGTGCGCTATCTTCTGCAAATAACAGAAAACCACGCAACAATGGACTAAACAGCCATTCATTTTCCTCAAATAAGGAAAAGTCCAGAGATAAGAAGCCACTAGCTCTGGTTTTGTGGCTCAATGTCAGGACTACAGTCTCTTTGATTCTGTTGGTCTTTCCCTCATGGTAAAACATAGCTACTGCAGCACCATGAGTCACAGCTCAATTCCAGGCAGGAAGAAAAGGGAGCAGAACCAACTGTGGATTCCTTTTATAGAAAAGGAAAACATTTCCCAGAAACCCCCAGCAGACATCTCATTGGCCTGCCTGTGTCACATGGTCACTCTTATGTAGTAGAGAGGCTGGGATAGCAAACCAGCCTCTAGAGTGAAGGCAGGCAAGGAAGAAGGAAAGAAGGAAACATCAGTTGAAGGAAGCCAACCCACAGAGGGTGCCCCCACTCTGCATCAGGTTAAATACAATGTTTCATTTATCTATTCAACAAGTGAATATTGGGTACCGCCTGTGCCCTGAGCTGAGTGTTGGGAGAAGATTGATGAGGAAAAGCAGACTTGGTGCCTGGGGGAAGGGGGGGGGACGGGCAGGGGGACGCGGTGGTTGGCGATGAATGTTTGACATGTCTATAGCAGGTGGTGTGGGAGCAGCACCAGAGTTTGGGGAGAGTGGGGGGAAAGAAGACTTCCTGGATGGATGCTGACGATGACTACGATAAGCCAGGTATTTGGTGTGGAGAGAGGTGGGTAGGCTGCCCATGCGGTGTTCCAGGCAGAGGGAAGAGCATGTGCAAAGACTCAGCAGAAAGAGAGACATCACAGGCATTCAGGGAGTTGAAACAAGTTCCCAGAGGCCACCAGAGTTTATGCAGACCAGGGAGATCAAAAGCAGAGCACACAGATGTGAAGTGAGTAAAGTGGAACAGCAGGACCATTGAGCTGCTAGTCCCTTCCCGTGGGAAAGAAAAGGCACTGGCTGCCTTTTAAAACACAGAGGCTGCAGGAGAAGCAGAAAGCTGAGGGAGCTGCTGTGGACAAACCCAGCTGCCTTGCTGGCAAGCTAATTTGGGAGAGGAGAGGCTCTGGGCCTGGCCGGCTGGACCCTGCAGTGGGGAGGTCTCCACTGTTCATGGAATCCTTCATAGGAGGCCTTGGCACCTGCCACACCCTCTGTCCAGAATTCTCTCCCGTCCCCCTCACTCTCCCCCACCCCACCTCAAAGTCTGCCCACTCCTCATTCCCACTCCCTCCTCACCCTGCAGAATGCAGTTCTGGCCACACCTCCTGAGTACATCAACTCAAGGATGCTTCATGTAGCTATTGACTTCCTCCTGGTAGCTGTACCACACTCATGATTTTATATCTGTTTGCGTGGATTTTTTTTAATGACTATCTCTCCTGGTAGACAGTAAGGTCTCTGAGGGCAGCAACCAAGGCTGGTTTTGCCCACTGCTACACCCCCAATACCTACCTTTGTGCCTGGCATGTAATAGGAACGCAGTAAATATTAAGAACTAGACCATATCAAATGGACAATATTAACCATCTGTGACCTATAGAATAGCAATTTCATACGATTCATCATAATATTAATTGAATGAATGAATGAATGAATGAATGAATGCGAGGTTTTCTGAGCACCATCCACCACAGCATGGAGTACATGAAGGGTCCACCTTGGACCTTTTCTAACAGCAGACTTTTTCTGAAAATGTAAAGAGCTGAGGATTTGGTCCCTGGTCACGGACTTGACTTAAGCAGCACTTCACGTTCATCGGGAATCTTGTTCATGCCAGATTCTGACTCAGTGGGTCTGGGGTGAGGCCTGAGATTTGCATTTATAACAGGCTCCCAGGCGCCGAGGCAGCCAGAAGGAGGGAGGCCAAAAGGCAGCCTTGGAGCCGTTTGGTGAGGGTGCCCTGTGTCTCACCAAGGGCTCCCACTCAGGCTCCTCTCTTTCTTTCTCAGCCAACACGGAAATTCAGAAGTTCATTTGCAAAGAGATGGGCTTCCAGGTCATTACCATACTACCTGGAAAAAGATCTGAGCAGCTGTCACACGTAAATGAAGACTTTCCAGATCCCTGAAACCGAGCTCTCTGCGCGCCCCAAACTGCTTTTCTTTTTCGTTGTTATTGGTAGAAACGTTTCGGATTAATGTTACTAAACACTATCTCGTCTTCTTAAACAGTAAATTGGACAGAACCTGCCTCTTGCTATGTCTTCCTTCTTTTAAAAATTGTTGGTGAAATATATATGTGAATAAAACATACATGTACAGTTTGAAGAATATAAATCAAGTAAACACCAACAGAACCATCACCCACATAAGAAGAAAAAGAGTATCATCTCAGGACTCTCGGAGCCCCTGCTTCTCCCATCGGAGGCAACCTCCGCGCCAGTCTATTCGTTCCTCTTGCCTTTGCTTTTCCTTGTTGTTTTACCCAATATGAATGCAGCTCCGAACAACGTAATTAGCTCTGCTGCTTCCTGGACCTTCTGTAAATTGAATCCTACTCACCTGTTTTGTTGTGACTACTTCCTTTTGCTGAACACTGTGGTTTCTAGATTCATCCATGCTGTCAGGTGTGGCCACAGTCTGTTCCTTTTCTCTGCTGTATGATATTTTGTCACTGACTGTGTGCCACAATGCGTGCGTTCATTCTGCTGTTTGACGGACGATCGAGGGATTTTGAGTACGATTACAAACAGCGCTGCCTTGAGTTTTCTAGCAGGACCAAGTCTTCCATGCCCGTGTGCTAGGAAGAGGTCTGTCTACACAGTCAGGAGTGGAACTGCTGGGTCAAGGAGTCTGCACATGCTCAGCCGCAGGAGGTGCTTCCACATCAGCTTCCTAAGGGGTTTTTCTCGCAGCAGTAGTGGGGGGTTCCCACTGCTCCCCCCCCATTCACCAACACTGGATATGGCTCGTTTTTAAATTTTTCCTAACTTTTTGTGATGCCCAGGGTTTTCATGAATTACAAGGTCATAGTCCATTCAAACTGCCCTAAACACAACAGAAACTGAATCCTCGCAGTTCTGGAGGATGCAAGTCTGAGATCAGAGGGCCGGTGTGGTCCAGTGAGGGCCCGCTTCTGGGCCTCCGACCTCTTGTGCGCTCACATGGAAAGGGCTCCGGAGCTCTCTGGGGCCTCTTTTGTGAGGACATTAATCTCAGTCTCTAATCTGAGGGCTGAGCCCTCCTGACCTCAGCACCTCCCAAAAGCCCACGCCCTGGTACCATCACCTTGGGTGCCAGGGTTTCGAGCGTAAAAACTGGGGGACACAGACATTCAGACCACAGCACACACTGCCCTCCCCATTCTTGGTCTGGACTGTGACTCGGGATTGCTCCCATTGCACAGACTGGCCTCAGAGGCCGTGCTGTGACCCCTGTCTACTTTGTATTCCAGGCTTGTCTCTGCCTTTAACGTGAACCAATAGCCATCTTGTCACACCAATCAGAGAGGTGTGACATCCAGCCGCCTTTGCCCCTCCCCTTCAAAGGCGCTCTTTCAAATCTGCTGTGGAGTGGGAAGTTTTCCACCCACATTGTCTCTTGAATTGCATCCACACAAAGGGTCAATGGGCTCCGAAGGAAGGTCTGAGAGTGGGACTTGCCTGTGAGTAAGTACATAGACTGAATTCTGTGACAATTATCATGGCTTTTGTTTTGTTTTAGGATGGTTGTTTGTTTCTTCATTTGTTTCTTTATTTTTATTTTTATTCTTTTTTTGGTGCCTAACAGTATTCCAAATTACCGAGGTTGCTGAGTAAATCACCTGCGGACAAGTGAAGTGCTGCTGCCCTTTGAATACATTTCTAATTTAATTTTGTTTTAAATTCATATTTGATTTTGGTTGCTGGTATCCGCCCAAAATACCGTGGCTTTAGCAAGCAGATGGCACATGTCCCTGGGACGAGAGACACCAAATATTCCAAAAGATCTGATTCTGCCCTGTCAAAAGAGTCTTCAGAAACAAGGGTGTGGGAAAGCCCAGAATTTGAAAAAAACAAAAAACGTTTGGAGACAGGTGGAGATAGAAGCATCTGCACCAGGCAGACAAGTCTTTGTTTTTTCACTGGTTTGTGGGACCAGGGCAAGAATTCAAATAAAGATCCACATACCATGTATCTAAATATTAAAAGCTATTAGTCAAGCGAACGTATTGTTAAGTAAAATAGGCCTCAGCATCCTACCTTCACAAATGCACCTCCCAACCACTCTGAAAGGCCAAGCACAGCTCCAGAGCTCTCGGACCCCTCAGGCCAGCACATGCAGCCCAGGGATGGCAGTCCCAGATCAGGGCCCGCCCCCTTCGGACCCCACCCTCATCAGGGGGTCTTGCCCGCCTGCATGTTCCTCTGCCTCCAAGTTCTGTCCACTGTCTGTGCCCCTTGGCCACTGGCTGCACGGGCCACCCTGGATGGAGTAGACCACAGGAACGGGCCCACATGGGCCCTGGAAGCGGGTTTGGGCCTTTGGGGCCAAGATTCTGAGGTCCTAAGGACCAGGAGCAAGGTCTAGATGAGCACACGTGTGGGCACAGGCATGGGCTCTGACTGGGCATCTCCTTTGGTCCTGAGTTCTCCTCACCCCCAGGACACAGGGAAGCCCAGGCAGGGATCTCCAAAGGTCAAGGCCCTCTGGCCTGTGTCTCGGGTAGTCCTGGGCCACACTGTCACACTGACTGGGCAGGCCTGTCCATAAAGTGAACTGAGGCTGACTGGAAGCTATCCTGAGAGTTTTTCCTCTCGAACTGGGGTC
This sequence comes from Macrotus californicus, assembly GCA_007922815.1. Taxonomy (NCBI): domain Eukaryota; kingdom Metazoa; phylum Chordata; class Mammalia; order Chiroptera; family Phyllostomidae; genus Macrotus; species Macrotus californicus. Next base: position 91,575 of record VMDR010002394.1, read on the forward strand.
TGGAGATCGCCTCTGGATCACCGCCTACGGGGGAGGGCTTCTTGGGCTGCGACTCTGCATCGGGGACAGGATTCAGCACTGCATGGCTGTCTCCTCACCTCTGGAAACAAACCCAAACTAAAAAACCACAGCCAAAACAGAACAAAACAAAACAAGAATCCCTCTGTTCACTCTGTCTCCTCCAATCAGGCTCTCCCGGTCCCCGTTCTCCTGGTCTTACTTTTCCCTGCTCACTTTCTTCCCTCCGCCCTCCTTCCCTGGCTCACATCTTAATCCCTGCCATAGCGACCGACCAGGAAAACAACACAACACTGGGCAGATGAGAGCTGAATGTCAGAGCTTTTCGGAGAAGCGGAGAAGCGCAGGCTCACAGGGGGCCAGGAATTTCCATCAAGACAAGGGGAAAAGCTTGACATCTTGGAAAGGTGATGAGGAAAACTTTGGGGTTGGAGGAAGAAGGAGCACCTCAAAACTCGGAAGAGGGTGCTATAAAAGGAAAAGGAGGAATGCTTTGCAAAGTTGGTAAAAGTTCATGTGGCTCCCCACAATGCTGCTCAGCCCATCACCATCCTACGGGATGAGTTATTAGCAGAGGGAGAAATGGTGCAGAGCCAACATCAGGCAAACTGAGATCCCTCTTCTGAAAGCAGCTAAAGAGTTAATATTTTTGTGAAGCAGAACCCCAGCATGTTAGGCCTGCCGGGATGGAGAGGGATTAATGCTTCCTGGGAACAAACCTGGGGTAGCTTGGAAGGGTGTGGTCCTGAACTGATTTATTTTAGAAGCATGGAGAGCCAGTGAATGTGCTTTTGGCCACAAGATACAACAGGTGAGAAACAAGAAAGGAAGAGGCCTGGTTTCTGCTTCCTGGAAAGGGGGTGTTGCTGCAGATCTCCTGGGGAGCACACTCATGCCTGTCTCCCAAGTGTACACAGCCCTGATTACTTGGCACACTCTCACCATCCTAGCGTGTTCCCAGTGCCTGGCTCCCTGGTGTTTGGCACTCGAGCTGCCAACATCTGCCAACAAGAAGGAAGCTGGGCATCGCGGCTGCAGTTTTTGGAGGCTACTTATAAAAGAGATGACTAAGCCCCCGGGGCAGGAGGAGGGTGCAGCTAATGCCTAGCTCAGCAAGAACCGGTGTGCTATCAACTCAATCCAATTCATCGTTGACCAAGTGCCAACCATGCGCCAGGCTGGTTCTTGGGGATGTGAAGATGACAAGGTGTGGTCTCTGCTCTGGAGGACCAGGCATGCCCATAAGGAACTGGGATCAGAGGTGTGAATGCATCACGGAGGGGAATTAAGAGCCTGGCAGTAGGAAGCATTTCGTGGGGCCACAGCGCTGGAGGCAGAGGGAGGAAGTCTCCACTGGCACGATCAGGCTCAGAGTTTCAGAATCGTGCTGAAGCACACCCTGGTCCTCATGCCCCCTTATCTGGTTAGTCTGGCGGGGTGGCCTGAGGGGCCACTCAGATTCTCCCACTTTGCTCCTTTCTTGGCTCAGGTCCTCCTTTCTAGCCTTGGTCCAGACTCCTTGTACTCAACACCCAAGGCCACTTCCTACAACTCAGGTCCAATCCTCCCCTGCTTGAGAGCCTTCTATGGGAAGAGAGGCAGCAAGTAAGACTGGTGGGATGAGGTAGACAGGACCAGAAATAAAAATGCTGTCATGGTAATAGGAACATGAAACCCTCTGAGGGTGACAGGCGGAAGAAAGGAAAATGGAGTTACTAAGCAGAAGGAGACTAGCACCTGAAGAGAATGACGAAGTAGAGGTGTAAAATGAACAAAAATTTACCAAAAAGCTTAATTTCCCTTCCCTTACAAATAATTAT
>VMDR010002395.1:0-93419 GCA_007922815.1 Macrotus californicus
GTGCTTTCTTTTGGAAGTAGTGGCAGCACCACTTCTGATAGTTGTGGGATGAGATGGCTGTGAGACCTTTGTCAGTTTTTTTAAAAAGCCAAGAACCTCACAAACATAGACTTGGGAAGTTTGCCAGCCCTTTAACCAAACCGTGGGGTAATCGCCTTGCTTTTAACTTATTTCATTTGGAAATGGAATCAGTCCCGGATAATGTAAGACTCTCCCATGCTTCCGTTCAGAAACTTCTCTCATTTTGTGCGGCACTGAGGATGCGCACTGCCACTGTGTGCCTGTGGGTTAGACCGCTGAGGCAGAACAAGTCTTTGACGCCTTCTTTCCTGGAGCTCAGCTACTGTTGAGGCTAAAGTCACAGAAGGGAGAGGGAGGGTTTAAAATTTTAACTCAATGCTGGCAAGGACACAGAAACTCAGAATAAGACAGTGACAAAATGTTAACATGAGGCTTTGCTTTTGCTTGTGTTTTGTTGTTGTTGTTTGTTTCTTTGTTTTTCTATTGGTGCAAAAGTCCTGATTGGTGTTTAGGTGCTTTATTCTGTGGCCCTGCAGTCAGATCAAAGGGGTGTCTGGTACTATCCTGCCCAACCATCAGAAATATGAAGACCTTCATACTCCACTCCACCCCATCCCTTATGGGTGACTAAGGGAATGTGTTTGGGGAGAAGACAGAGAGGGTCACAGTCTATATTCTGTGATGACCTGTGTCAGGAGCTGTACCCAGACTTCTAGGACCTTGTTAGAATCTGGCTGAGAAATCTCCAGAATCTCCTTCCCTTTAACTGAAACATAAGTTTGACCCTTCAACAAGGAAGCAAGTGAACATTCTTCATGATTCCAAGTGTGTTCTTGACTTAAAACAGCAAAATTCTATTTGGTGGGGATTTAAACTATTATCTTAAGATCTGGCAGAATCCAAGCATGAGTCCCCTCTCTGGGATAGATATCATTTTTTTAAAAATCACAATGACATGGGAATTCAGAGACACTAAAGATCTAGCTGAAAGGATTTTACCATCTCTTATGTTCTCCTTGAAATTCAAAGCTAAGCAATGTTCAATCTTATGCCCACCATTTGCAGCTCTGGCCAGAATGGATCTGGGCCTGGAGCTGGCGCTACCCCCTGGAGCAGTGTGCTCCCAACGAACTTTCTGTCGTGTTAGAAATGCACTTCCCGTTTGCACTGTACAATACGGCAGTCACTGGTGCTCAGTAATAAGGCTAATGCAACTGAGGAACTGAATTTTTAATTTTGTTTAACCAATTTAAATATAAATAGCCTCATGTGGCTAGTAGCTAGTAGATTATTGAGGGTAGACAACACAAGGAGTACTCATGCATTGCAGATGAGCCCAGCAGGCCTGGAGGGCTGCAGTTCCCATGGGAAGGTGTTCTGACCTGTTTTATTACTTTCTTTCAGGTAATAAATTATTAGCCCACGGTGACAACCACTCATAATTTTCCTATCTCATTTGGGACACTGAAGAGCAGGTGTGAATATATTTTTGATAGAAACATAAACAGCAAGCAGGCATAACCTCTAAGTGCAAAGACTTTGAACAATATGAAGACTGTCCCTGGGCAGCAGCACCCCGAGAATGTAACGCTTTGCTTAAGAAACAGAACCAATAGTCCAGTCTCTACCTGCTTCCTGTGAGAAGGAAACATTGTCACCTGGTGATGTCAGATGTCCGGGAACCTGGTGAGGGAATTTCCTGAGGTCGTCTGTCCAAATTGCCTCTCTCTCTAATGATAAAAGGCCTTGTACCAAAGAAAGTTGTAATTTCCTCTGGCAGTGGAGCACTCCATGAGAACCCAGTTATTGGCACCGCATCCCAGTGATTTTGAGCACTAATTTATTGGGCTCCTCTTATGGACCAGGCAGGAGGATTTTCTCCTGTAATGCTTACAACAAAATAAATGCCATTATTACTGAATTATATTACCCCAAACACCTAAAGCTTAGAAAGGTTAATTAACTCGACCAAGGGAGAGCAGGCTGGGAAAGCCATGTGTGTCTGAGGCCACAGCCCATGTCCAATCTCCTGGTAATAATTAATCTTCCTGGTATATGTGGTTGAAAAGCATGAGCTTTCTCTGCTATGCTTATTTCTTCCCATCAGTCTGTTCACGCACTACCAGTGTCCTTTCCTTTTTCCTAAGTCATTGTCATGGGAAATAGAGCACAAAGCATCTGAAGAGTAAGCAGAAGGCAAGAATCAGGATTCAATTCCGGAGCGTCTGCCCCTCCCAGACCCACACTCCCCTCAGTTGGCCATGCTTGCTCAGCTTGCATGCCCACATCCTCTAGCTTCCTGACCCCGAAGAGAAAGCCTCCATTCACTCGAAGAGCATCTGCCCTTGAGCCAACAGTGGGTGGCTGCTGTCTGCACCCAAATCATTGCTCAATATTCTTCTCCTTGGCATTCCAAATGGCACCTCACTTCTTTCAAAGCCCATAGGACTGGTTGTCTTGATAGTAACCATATTTTTGAAAACGAATAGGTGAGCATTGTTTTGTTTACTTTTATTAGCTGTCTTATGTTACAGATATACAATGGTTGTGTGTAGTTCAAAAATAATACTATTGTCTTTTCTCTTTGAGGCTATTATCTATTTACCTTGATTGTAACATGTTAAGGAGGGTGTTGTAAAAAAACAGTGACCTTCAGAGTCAGGACAACTAGGCTCTGAATTGCAGCTTTATCATCCCAGCACTCAGAAATACTTATGAAGGCTCTACTATGTGCCAGGAATTGCTTTAAGTGCTGGGATAAAGCAAAGATTATGCCCTCATGAATGTTACATTCAAGTGGCATGACATAGATATTAAGCAAGACATATGAGAAAAAATATGCAGTGTGTTAGCTGGTGCAAAGTACTGAAGCGAGGAAGAGGAATAGAACGTGTTCAAATCGGCTAGCCAGGAAGGTCCAACGGAGCAAGTGTCATCTGAGTCAGGACCTGAAGGAGGTGAGGCAGTGAGCCTACATGCATTAGTTGTGGGACATTAGGTAAAAGTTACGTAAATTTCTAGATATGTGCTTTACTCAACTTTAAAATGGGAACAAAAGCCACCTTGTTGGTTTGTGGTGAAGGAACAGGCCCAGCTGTGGAGAGTCTCTGGCTCGGGCATGATATAGGAACATGACAACAGCTAATTACACTGCATCCATCATCGTCACCACCATTGTGATGAGCCACTTGCTGGAACTGGAGGTAAGTTATGTGTACATTTATTATCCCAAAGGACTCCACTCAGGAGCGTCAGGTAATAGCTTAAATCTAAAAAATGAATGAAGTACTTAGCCTTGGAAGAGGGACACATGGTTTAAGTATCTCAATCAGTTAGAGCTCTGACAGCAAACCAAAAACCCTCTCAAACTGGGTCACTTGAGGAGAGTTTAGTAAGAAGACTATTTAAAAGACAGGCAATGTGTAAGGAAACCCCACGGGGTACTACAGGGCCCCAGAATGAGTGGACCACTCAGCTCATACCTGAAGGGATGAGGGGAAGGTCTGCTTACTAGAAGCTGGAATCAAGGAAACATCAGGAGAGGAGCCCTTGAAGGGAGCCATGGTCTTCGTGGAGAGACACAGCCAGCCTTCAGTGACGCCATGAGGAGGGAGCTAGGAAGTGAATATGCCAATGTCACTCTTCTCTTTTTTTCCCATCTTTCATCTGGGCTCCCCATTGGCCAAACCCGAATTGGAAGTCAGAGGGCAAGAGAGCCTGGGGAACAGCGCATTGGGCAGCCTCCCAGGGAACACAGCAGGCGGAAGGGGGAGAGGGAGAAAAAGGGGCCATGGAAGATACCCAGCGTAATATTGAAGGTCAAGGTAAACATGATTCCCTGGTTCTATTGGGCACCTCCTAGTCACTATTCTCTGTATTCAGGGAAAGCCAGCCTGTTCTTCCCTTCATCAGATGTCCCTTTAATCACATTTGTTGCTTTCCTCTGGGTCCTCTTCTTGGCACTTATAAAGTTTAAGATTTGTTTAGGGGTTTGGAAAGAAAACCACTTTAATAAAAAATAAGGCCTAATTGTGTGTAAAACCAGAGACTGTACTGCTGCCCAGCCCATCTCTGCCCAGGGAGGGCAGTGCTAACAAGGTGAAACATTCAGCCTGTCGCTCACCAGCATGAAAGAGGCGAGGCCAGGGGGCATCCCGACCCAGAGCACAGCAGGGCCACCATTTCGTTTTTTCAGGGAGGTGTAAGCTGTGGCATTAAGCAGAAAAGAGCCAGATGTGAAATGTATGAACAATACAATCTCAACCATGTAAGACATATCTGAGAAATGTCTAAAAAGAAATAAACAAATTACTTACACTATTTATGAACTTGTAGATGATGATTTTTTTCTTAATTCCTTCAATATTCTTCTAAGCTTCATCGGTGAGTATGTATTTCTTTCAAAATAAATAAAAAATAAATAAAATTCTTCAATAAAGGGAATATCGTTTCCTATCTTTCGCATCTCTATTTAAAACTAGAGCTACAGTTATAACTTTCATTTGTGAAAACCTTTAATCAAGGATTACTCTTAAAAAGACTTGCTAAAGTGATTATTTTCTTTTTTTTAAAGAAAATGATTTTATGGATAATTTCTAAAAAGAGAAAACTAAACAATTTAAAGGATATTTTCTGTATACTGGTTTAATTTTAGTTCATGCTTATGTATACTACTAAAAGTATGCTTTGAGAGTTTCAGTCTCTGGTTGTCAAATTCTTTCTTACAAGCTACTAAAATTCTTATACTGGAAATATGCAATTATAAAGCATTACATAATATAGTATAAATAATTAATAATCCTTTTTTATTTTGGGTTAACCACAAAGTGGATACAGAAATGTTGCTTTTTCCATACAATTCCATTTTTATCTTCATTCTAAGACCGATTCTGCTCAGGTCAACACACCCTTTCTGAGCACATGGCAGGTGTGCCTGTCACTGGGCTTGGTGCGGGGGACACCGCCAGACATCGGTGAGCCTGCTGTTCTCAAGGACACAGAGAAGTGAAGACGGACACATAAGGAGATGACTTCAGTCCATCTCGGCACCTGCAAGTAATGCAGGCTGCAGCAGGCATGCAAGCCCCGGTAAAGGGCTTCATGGCAAGAGCTACTCAAGGGACAAAATCAAAACCCAAACCAATAACCTACTGCAGGTGAACGGGCCACCTGTTCAGTGACCGGAACTCTTGGGTTTTCAGTTGTTATTGGGCTGATCAGGATGGAAGCCACTGTGACCGGGTTTGTGGAAGTGAGTGACAGCTTAACAGCTCAGCTGCCCACACTCCACGCCTCCTGTCACCCTCTCAAAAGTGGGGACAGTCACATATATCAAGAAATGGGAGCTAGGACTCACGGAAGCCAGCTGCCTCCTTCAAGACAACATCTGCTTGCTCGTGGGCACCGCTTCTTGAGAGTTGCCAAGAAGTTGCAAGTTGCCTTCGGTAGTGGAATGGAGAAAGTAGACAGGTCAGAATAAAACAATCCTGAAGAACCAGGTTTCATTTTGGAAAATGTGGAATGCTCTGAAGGGTAGACTGTTTTGCTTCCGGCTGAGGAGCTGCAGCAGGTGATAGCAGGTGCGTGGGATGGGGTGGAGCTGGTTGGTATTCAGGTGGGACCTACTGGTTCAGCCATAAGGCAGATCATAGTGGGGTCTGCTCTCCTTGGTTGGTGCCTGTACTCTACCAGTTATTGAGAATCTTGGCTACCTTTCCTCCAGGGAAGATGTATGTTTACCCTAAATAGCTGTGTCAGGGAACAGATACCTTTTTCACTGTTCTCTTAACACTGTTTAGGAGCTGAGGTATGAATTTTTATAGCAATAGAATAATGTCATACTTTTTAGTCCAGATATGACATGTATTGGGGCTTATATATGACATAGCTTAGATTTCAGATATTTGACCATATTAGAATAGTTCATCATGTAGACCATTTTTCAAATAGTCTCCTGGAAAATTTTTATGAATTCTACCTGGATGTTATAACCAAATATTAATCTTCCAAACACAAATAAATCATTCTCTCTATACCTGTAAATTCTTCAAAAACTTTCATCTTTTATAATTACATGAAGCTTGCCTTCTTTAACAGGACTTCCATTATTGCTTGTAATTAGAGCCCTCTACATATTTTAAAAGCTTCTTTGTCTGGTAAAATGGAAAGTCAGGATTCAAAACCTATTAAAACTCTGCCAGGCTGTCCAGCTGTCCCGGCCACTCTTTTAGCTAAAACTCTAAAATCTGTCTGAGATCTGAAGGAGACCTGGGGCAACTGGGACCCAAAGTGTTGCGGAAATCAGCAGATTGGCCACACTTGACTCTGGTTTCATTCTGTCACAGTTCCTCTAAATTGTCTATTTCAGCCTAACACCAACGTCTCTGTTGGTTTGTCCCCAAACTCAAACCACAGGAATGACTTTTTCTGCCAAATCTCCATCCTGAGTTAATAAGTGAGAAATTTTAGGGCCTCCAGGGTAGTATTCTCTATTTAGGAGTGAAAATGACTTTTTGTTTATCACCTCTTCCTTGTCTTTTTTTTTTTTTTTTCTCATTTGTCTCTTCTTGGAACAAAGATTAAGACCACCAGGCTTATAGTCCTAGTTAAGATATCAATTTGGTACTGATAAAAAACTGAATTAGCAGAAGGGAACATGTATAGGAAAAAAATGAATAGAAAGAGTATCAGACTTTGGAAATGCTTGTGGAGTAGCCGATATTTGTAAGACCATCCAGAGTTTACTCAGCCATGTTACACGCATAACCTCATTTAACCCTTGCACCACTCCTGACAGGTGTTGCATTCTCTTCTTTATAGGTGATGGATTGAAATTGAGCAGGTAAATCCAGACAGTGGTGGTCATTGCCCTAACAGACTCAGCTCCCTTGCTCTCAAAACACTTTACATGGAGCCACAATTGTGTCATGCGCCAGGGGCACTGGTCTGAAGGCAGCAGATGCAGCCTGCGCCAAAGGAAGGTCTGACCAGGTAGGTGCAGCATGGGATGTGGAAAGTACGGCGCTGTGAAGAGGTGGCAGGGTGTGCAGGTGGTCGCTGGGAACTCCAGCAGTCACACTGGAGTCTGTGTCCTGGCAGCTAACAAATGGCACACTCACTAGCCAGTACCCTTGCAAAGGTGAGGGATGGTAATGCACTCTGTGACTAGCAACAGTGGGAAGCCATTAATACTACCTGCCCTGAAGGGGCAAGTGAAGGAGCAGTTATCAGACCCCAGTGAGAGTTGTGGCTGGTGGATTGGAGCCACCTAACAATTGCTCTGACTTGGGTATCAGCATGAGGTCAAGAAAAAGAGCTACAGCTAACCAGCCTGGTACAGAAGGAACCAAGGGAATAAATAACCTGAAGTCTCTCTCCTTGCTATCTGATCTTTTGCTGATGCCTCTCATTGGCTAAGCTCAACCCAAAAGTCAGAGGGCACATAACCCAGGAAAAACCATCTGTAGAGGTGAGCCTCCCATGGCCCAAAGCAGGGTGGGGGTGAGTGAAAAAGGGACCTGAGAGCAGTCAGGGAAAATGGAGAATATCTCAGACAGAGGCAGTTTTAGGACTCACATCCCATTATCCTGCCGTTTTGATGACTTCCTTTCCTGGTGGGGACTTCCAAGAGGCATGTAGGTCTTCAGGACTCTTCCCTCTTTTCTCTAATTAACTCCCTTTTCTTATCTCAAACAATTGACCACCTGGAAGTTGCTAGGTGCTTTGGGGGTTGGGACATGAAGATACCAGGGGGAACCAAAAAACCCGGAATTATCTTCCAGGGCCCCTTGTAGTACAGACTTCCCCTGCTAGGTGAGTGTTTTAAGAACCCGCTGGCGTTGTGAGAAGCTGTGTTCGGCTACAGTGAATTTTTTTTGAAGACTCAATGCCTTTGCCTGTTTCATGATTGGTGATTTATGAGCATACCTGCCCACATCACGTTGAGTGTTCAACAGGTTTTGACCCCAAATGGCATGACACCTTGTGCCCACTCTCCGTATTTACCCGATCTCATCCCGAGCAAATTTTTTTTGTTTCCTGGGATGAAAAAAGTCCTCAAAGGGAAATGTTTTGCCAGTGTGGGAGAGGTGAAACCAAAAAAAGGCAGAAGCACTCAATAAGGGAATCGAAATTGACAAGTTCAAAGACTGTTTTGACTAGCGGAAAAAACATCTTGATAGATGTATTGCATCAGATGGAGAGTACTTTGAAAGTGACTGAAGTTTAAACATGTAAGAATAAATACACAATTTTTTATAAATAAATTCCTGTTTTGGGGTTTCCCCTTTTTAGATCCAAATTGCTTGTAGTGCAGTAGAAGAAATAATACATTGCGATAATGTTTTTTTTTTTCAATGATTCTGAACTTTTCATTGGCCTCCTGCCCCACCAAGGGGTACTCCACTTCTGTGCCTTTAATGCCTTAAAACTTTGGTGTTATTGACCTCAGACACCACTTTGCTGTCCACAATCCTGTGGGTGGTGGTCTTTTGGATGGTTTGTAAGGAATGGCTGTTCTCCAGGGCATCAAGAACGAAGTTCTTCCCTTCTTCTAGTAGGTGGTGGTAGGTGGTGATCTCAACCTCCAGCTTGACCTTGATGTTCAGCAGGGCCTCATACTCCTGGGCTTAGCACTGCCCCTCTGCCCAGGCCTGGGCCAGCTCTGACTCCAGGTGCAGCAGGATCCCGTTGAGTTGTTCCATCTGCATGGCATAGCATGTCTCCGCCTCCCTCAGGCTGTTCTCCAAACTGGCCTTCAGATTCCTCATTGAGTCCAGGTCAATCTCCAGTGACTGTACCGTATGCCTCAGCTCTGTGAGTGTCATCTCAGCTGTGCCTATCTCCACGGTCTACGAGGTGACCACTGTGGTGCTCTCCTCCATCCACTGGGACCAGTACTTATCTAGCTCCTCTCAGTTCTCCAAAGCCAGCTCGTCACACTGGGCCCAGATGTGCAGCATGATCTTGCTGAGGTCCTGAGATCTAGGGGCATCCAACTCCATGGTCAACACAGAGTTGGCAGTCTGGTTTTGTAGAGCATTTGCTCCCTCCTTGTGGTTCTTCTTCATGAAGAGCAGCTCCTCCTTGAGAACCTTCATCTCTGTCTCTGGTTGCAGCTGAGTGACATTGGTGTCATCATTGACCTTTCTGAGCTCACGGATGTCATTCTCCACAGACTGGCACATGGCTAGCTCTGTCTCTTATTTGGTTCTGAAATCAGCAGCAGCAAGACAGGCAGTCAATCTGCAGAACGATGCAGGCATTGTCCACAGAGTTTGCAAAGATCTGAGTCCTCAGGTCCTTGATGGTCTTGAAATAATGCCCCAGACTCCAACCTGAGGTCCCTTCTTCTCCACGTGTTCCCTTATTTTGCTCTCCAGTCTCTGATTATCAGCCTCCATGTTTCTCATTCTCTCCAGGTAGGAGGCTAGGTGGTCATTCAGGCATTGCATAGTCTCCTTCTTGCTCTGAATGCCACCTATGCTGGCATACCCTCGACCATCCCTGCAGCCAGGCCCCCAGATCCCAGTTGCCCCACACACTGGTGAAGTGGGACACCAAGATCTGGAAGCCCAAGCCTCTGGTGCCTGCATAGACACTGGCCACTCTGCTGGCTGGCCAGACCTGGTGGCTGGGTGACTCCATGGAGCCTAAAATCCAGTAGTTTGTGGAGAAGCTGAAGTGGGTGCTGAAGTTCATGTTGCTCAGGGAGGAAGTCAAGAAGCTGAGACTCAGGTTGAAGCTGCAGTCTCGGTGATATTGTTGATTGGCATTCAACATCCACCTCTCTTTCAAGTGTATCTTTCTGTACTATAAAGCCTGGAAAGCTGTAAAATAAAAGCAAAAGCAAAAACTGCATTGCCAACTTCTATTGCTGCTGGGTTCTAGATGTAGTTTTGGTTCAGCCACTCATATTATGTACTCGAGGGAAATTAAGAAAGCAGAAACAAATTAGAAGTCATAACAGCTTGTCCTGCTCTCACTGAACAAAACCGTGCTCACTGAGTTGTTGGTTGTGAGTGTTCAGAGATGGGTCCAGGACATCCATTCTGTGGTTGCAGACTAGATGCTATGGTTCTGGGGCTGAGACAGTCTCCAGATCATGGTGACTTACTGACTGTGGTGGCCTCCCAAACATAGCAGTGGAGATACGATTCAAGAACCAGTGGCTTTTTGACCACACAAGAGGGAACAGGAAACTTAGTGGCTTGGTTCTGCATTATGGTTCAATCTAAATTCTGTTTCTTTAGTCTTCCCAACAAATCGGCAAGCCATTTAAGAGCCTACAAAAATTTCTTTCTGCTTAAACTACATTCTGTCTTTGCAATTGAACTTAGACTACTGTGGAAATAAAATTAAATATCTAAAATGCAAACTAGAAAGGAGTAAGCACTACTGGAGATATAAATTAGGTACTGTGAAAATCTTAGAGGATCTAGATATTGGGCTTATATTATGAGATATATAGAGAAAAATCCTCTTCATGGAGTCTGAGACCTCTTGACAGTCTTATGTAGTGAGTTTTCCTTTTCTAGGGAAGCAGATGGGATTAACAGACACTGTGACTATTGTCTGTTGTGTTTAAGTAAACACACAAATCTGTGTTCCTATTTTCAGAGATGGGCTGCAAGTCTGTGATGAGGAAAGAGAAATACAAGATTTCTAAATTCCCTGGCAATAACCCCTTTTAATTTTAGAAACCATACTTACTTGCTTTTTAAGTGTCTCTACAATATTAGAGAAGAATGTGCTTATCAGTATCCTCAATAATGCTATAGAAATTTAATGTCTTCTGTGAGGGAAATAATAAAAGGGGTAAGGGCATTTCATTGACTACCTGTGTTCCTGTTATCTATTGATGCATGACAAATTACCCCCAAACTTAATGAATTGTTTATTTTTCTTTTAAAAAATATTTTAATATTTTTTTTTACATTACCGTTTAGTCCCCTTATAACCCCCTCCCCTCAGCAATCACGGAGCACACTGTTGTCCATGAGTCCTTTTTACCTTTCGCTCAATCCCTCCACCCCCTCGCCTCCTCCCCCCATTAGCTGTCCTTGTTAGTTCAGTTTGTTCATTAGATTCCACATATGAATGAAATCACATGGTATTTATCTTTCTTTGGCTTATTTTACTTAGCCTAATGTTTTCCAGGTCCATCCATACTGTCACAAAGGGTAAAATCTTCTTCCTTTTTATGACCAAGTAGCATTCCTTTGTGTAAATGTCCCATAGTTGTTTTATCCACTCATCTTCTGATGGACACTTGAGCTGTTTCCATATCTTGGTGATTGTAAATAACACTGCAGTGAACATAGGGGTGGTTATGTTCTTTCAACTTAATGTTCTGGGTTCCTTCAGATATATTCCCAGGGTGGGATTGCTGGATCAAAAGGCAAATCAATTTTGTTTTTGTTTTTTTACTGTGGGTTGTCTTTTTATTTTGTTGATCATTTCCTTTGTTTTTAGATTTATAAAGTTTACTTACCATTTGTTTACTTTTTCTTTTGTTTCCCTTGCCTGGGGAGATATATCCAATAAAAAATTGCTATGAACAATATCTGAGATTTTGCTACCTATGTTTTCTTCTAGGATTTTTATAGTTTCAGGTCAAGTATTTAAGTCATTGATCCATTTTGAATGTATTCTTGTGTGTGGTGTGAAAAGGTGGTCTAGTTTAATTTTTCTACATGTATCTGTCCAATTTTCCAAACACTGTTTATGACTAAATTATCTTTAGCCCACTATATTTGCTTACTTCCTCTGTCGAATATTGATTGACTCTAAAGGTGTGGGTTTATTTCTGGACTCTCTATTCTGTTCCATTTTTCTATGTGTCTGCTTTTATGCCAAGATCATGTTGTTTTGATTACTAGGGCCTTATAGTACAGTTTGATATTAAGTAGCATGATTCCTCCAACTTTGTTCTTCTTTCTCAGGATCGCTGTTGTTATGCGGGATCTTTGTGGTTCATGTGAATTTTTGAAATACTTGTTCTAGTTCTGTGACATACGTTATTGGAATCTTAATAGGAATTGCATTGGATCTCTAGATTGCTTTGGGTAGTATGGACATTTTAATTATATTAATTCTTCCTATCCATGAACATGGTATGTGCTTCCACTTATTTGTATCTTCTTCAATTTCTTTCTTCAGTGTCTTATAATTTTCCAAGTACAGATCTTTTACATTTTGGTCAGGTTTATTCCTAGGTATTTTATTCTTTTTGAAGCAATTGCGAATGGGATTGTTTTCTTGATTTTCCTTTCTGTTACTTCGTTATTGTCATATAAAGATGCAACTGATTTCTGGATATTAATTTTATATCCTGCTACTTTGCTGAATTCATTTATCAGTTCTAGTAATTTCTTGGTGGAATCTTTGGAGTTCTCTGTGTACAGAATCATGTCATCTGCAAATAAAGATAGTTTTACTACTTTCTTTCCAGTTTGGATGTGATTTATTTCTTCTTGTTTGATTGCTGTGGTTAGGACTTCCAGTACTACGTTGAATAAGAGAGGTGAAAGCAGACATCCCTGTCTTGTTCGACCTTAAGGGGAATGCTTGTAGTTTTTGCCTGTGGAGTATGGCCTTTATTATGTTTAGGTATGACCCTTCTATCCCCATTTTGCTGAGAGTTTTTATCATAAATCCATGTTAAATTTTATCAAATGCTTTTTCTGCATCTATTGATATGATCATGTGGCTTTTATACCTCATTTTTTTTCATGTGGTGACTCACATTTATTGATTTGCAAGTGTTGTACCAATGCTGCATTCCCAGAATAAATCTCACTTGGTCATGGCATAACGATCTTTTTGATGCACTGCTATATTTGCTTTGCTAATATTTTGTTGAGGATTTTAGCATCTATGTTCATCAGAGATATTGACTTATAATTTTCTTTCTTTGTAGTGTCTTTATCTGGCTTTGGAATTAGGATAATGTTGACCTCATAAAATGAGTTTGAGAGCCTTCCCTCTCTTGAATTTTATGAAACAGTTTGAGAAGCAGAGGTGTTAGTTCTTCTCCAAGTGTTTGGTAAAATTTCCCTGTGAAGCCATCAGTCCAGGGCTTTTATTTGTAGGGAATTTCTTCATTACTGCTTCAGTTTCAGTAGGTATAATCTGTCTATTCAGATTTTCTGATTCTTCCTGATTTAGTTTTAGAAGATTGTATGTTTCTAGGAATTTATCCATTTTGTCCAGGTTGTCCAGTTTGTTGGCATATAGTTGTTCATAATATTTTCTTACAATCTTTTGTATTTTTTTGGTGTCAGTTGTTATTTCTTTTTCATTTCTGATTTTATTTATTTGGGTCCTTTCTCTTTTTTTCTTGATGAGTCTGGTTAAAGGCTCATCCTTCCTTGTACTTATTTTGGTTATTATTTGTTGTTCTTTTTCAAGTTCCTTTAAGTGTGAAGTTGGATTGCTTATTTGAGCTTTTCTTGTTTTTTGAGATAGGCCTATAATGCTATGAATTTCCCTTAGGGTTGCTTTCTCAGTGTCCCACAGATTTTGGATTGTTATGTTCTCATTTTCATTTGTTTCAAGGTATTTTTTATTTCTTCCTCGATCTCATTGTTGATCCATTCATTGTTTAATAACATGTTATTTAGTTTCCATGTCTTTGTGTGTTTTTTCAGTGTTCTTGTTGTGATTGATTGCTAGTTTCATAGCATTGTGGTCAGAGAAGATGCTTGACATGATTTCAATCTTCTTAAATTTATTGAGACTTGTTTTGTGTCCTAACATGTGGTCTATCCTAGAAAATACTCCGTGTGCTCTTGAAAAGTATGTATATTCTGCTTTTGTTTGTTGGAGGTGATAAATGCTGTATGATAAATTATCTAGATTCTCATTTAAGGCTGCTGTCTCCATGTTGATATTCTGTCTGGAAAATCTATCTACTGTAGTCATTGGAGTATTAAAATCTCCTGCCTGTGACTGTATTTCTGTTGATCTCTCCCTTTATATCCATCAAGATTTGCTTAACATGTCTAGGTGCTCCTCTGTAGGGTGCATAACTGTTTACTAAGGTTATATCCTCTTGATGGAATGTTCCCATTATCATTATGTAGTGTCCTTCTTTGTCTCTTACTGTGGCCTTGGTTTAAAGTCTATTTTGTCAGATATAGTACTGCTACCCCAGCTTTTTTTTCTTTTCCATTTGCAAGAAATATCTTTTTCCATCCCTTTACTTTTGGTTTGTGTGTATCTTTCAATCTGAGATGGGTCTTTTGGAGGCAGCACATATATGAATCTTGTTTTCTTATCCATTCAGCTACCCTGTGTCTTTTGGTTGGAGCATATAAATCATTTACATTTAAGGTGACTATTCATAGATATGTACGTAGTGCCATTTTATTGTTAGAGTGTTTTTCTTTCTTTTTTTTTTTCCTTCTTCTCTTTCTCTTTTTCTTCTTCTTAAAGCAAGCCCTTTAACATTTCTTGCCGTTCTGATTTGGTATTAACAAATTCCTTTAGCTTTTCCTTGTCTGGGAAGCTTCTGATTTCTCCTTCGATTCTAAATGATAGCCTTGCTGGGTAAAGTAGTCTTGGTTTTAGGTCTTGGCTTTTCATCACCTTGAATATTTCACACCACTCCCTTCTGGCCTGAAATATTTCTGATGAGTAACCAGATGACAGTGTAATTGGCACTCCCTTGTAGGTAACTCCTTGCTTTTCTGTTGTGGCTTATAGGATTCTTTCCTTGTCTTTAAGCCTTGTCAGTTTAATTATGCTGTGTCTCGGTGTAGCCCTCTTTGGGTCCAATTGTTTGGTACTCACTGAGCTTTCTGACTTGTGCGTCTTTTTCCTTCACTAAATTAGGGAAGTTTTTGGTCATTATTTCTTCAAAGAGGTTCTTGATCCCTTGCTCACTCTCTTTTCCTTGTATTCCCATGATGTGGATGTTGTTCTGCTTCATGTTGTCCAAAATGTTTCTTAAGCTCTCCTCATTCTTTAAAAATCTTTTTTCTTTTTGTTGCTCTGCCTGGGTGTTTTTTTTTCTACCTTTCTTCCAAATCACTGATGTGATCCTCTGCTTCATATAACCTATTGTTTATTCCTCCCAATGTATTATTTCAAATAGTGCATTCTTTATTTCTGACTGGTCCTTTTTTATGATTTCTGTGTCTTTTTCATGCTCTTGGGTATCCTTGTAATCATTACTCTGAACTCTCTATTTGATAAGTTGCTTGCCTCCATATCATCTAGCTCTTCTGGAGAATTCTCTTGTTTTTTCATTTGGGGTCTGTTTCTTTGTCTTCCCATTTTGGCTGATTCTTTGTATTTTCTGCCTTAGTTATTAAACTAATCAGTTGTTAGACTAATTACATTCTAATTAGCTGCTGGGCTTTTTCCTAGGTGATTTTTCTTTTCCAAAGGACATTGATGGGGGTCTCTGGTAATATTCAACTGGTGGAATGATTGGTACAGAGAGTCCAAAGTGGCACTAGGAGGGATGGCTAGAAGTGTGGGCTGTCTACTGAAAAACCTATTCTTGGCTTCTGCAACCATGTAGCCTCAGAATAGTCATAATTCTTGCATAGTGGCTTAAGGCTCCAACAGTAGTCTTCCAATGAACAAGGAGTAAGCTGCATGATCTCTTATGATCTAGCCTCAGAAGTCACATAGCAACACTTACTCCTAACCCTCTTGGTCAGAGTAGTCACATGCACACCCAGACTCAAGGAGTGGGGCTCTAGATGCCACTTCTAGATGAGAGGAGTGTCTGTCCACTTGCAGCAATGATTTAGAGCCTTCACAATCCCCCTACATCTCTCCCCTTTACCTGTGTCTCTAAGAAAAGCTCTTATTGCTAAGCAAGCCATGACTAGAATGGTTTAAATACTTGAAGAATCTCACCTTCAAGTCAAGAATTAGAAGCAATACAGGCATAGCTGCTCCTAGCATTGTGTTTTATAAGGAATTAAGGATGAATTTTTTTGTCTAGCTTCTTTACGTCTTACAATTTCCATCATTTTGAGAGAGGGAGTAACCTCACTTTGGTTGTCCTTGGGATATCATGTTTTCAGAACAGAAATTTGGACCCACAAAAGTGTGGATCTAGTAATGAGTCGAGAGTATGTTCCTAAGACCAAAGCCCAGGCTCTATAACTATGGCATAAATTCAGGGCAGATCAAGCATCAACATCCATTTGATTCTCTATCACCGGAGTAAGGTTATCTTCACATTCTCCTGGGTAACTATGGGTTGGTGTCAGGACCTAGCCAGGCTAAGTTTGATTCTGGGTGCTTTGCTTCTGGGTCAGAAAAAGAGGAATTTTTTAGCAACAGTGAATATGTTTGTTGAATAGATACCTTGTGGCAAGCATTGTTGGGCCCAGAGGTGATGCAGAGATTTAAATATTGTTTTTTTATCTTGAAGGAGCTCAAGTTTAATAGGGGAGATAGATGAGTAGACAAATGATCACAATACCATGTGGTAAAATAGAATAATTTAATTAAATGCTAAGTGTTATAGGAGCACAGAGGAGGGAACAATCAGTTTTAAAGCTTTTCTTAAGAGGTGAAGTGTGAGCTAAGTTTTTCAGATTGAGAAGGTAAAAAGAGCCTCTTAGATAAAAAGCATCCTGTGAACAAAATGGACTATGTAATATTATACATTATGTACAGGGAATGTGGGGTAGTCCTATGAGATTGGAGTGTATATTTTAGGAAGGATGGGATGGGATATAAAGCTAGATAGAGGATTTGGACTGGGTTGTCAAGCGCTTTGTGTTTCAGGCTAAGGAGCTTGGAATTTTACCAGCAGAGAACGGGAAAAAATATGGCAAGACATGTATATTAGCTAGTTTTAATCAGGGAAGCCATTTTTTCCCCTCAGCTTAGAGCTTTGTCATCTTTAATATTTTGTAAACCTCTGTGGGAGCCAGACTCCAACTAAAAATTTCAGACTTACTCTTGTTTCTTTCTCTTTAAGTTTCTGACCTTGTGTTTTTTAAACAGTTTAAAATTTTGCATTGCTGCCATGTTCCATTCAGTTAAGATAAGATTACACGCCAAAAATAATCTGAAAGGCAAATAGTATATAGTTTAGCCAATTTCTCTGTCATATCTTTTGCTGCCAGGTAAAGAACAGATCAACAAACAGACAAAATTCTTTTTGTTCCATGCAGAAGAATTGAATGGTCAGCATCATAAGTATCGATGGATGTTTTTTCTATGTGTGGTGCAAGCTGTCTCCCATAGGCAAATTATTTAAATCACCTCCTGGAGCCACAGTATGTATTTGTGCAGCCAGCAGGGGGAGGCGTGGGTGGCAGGGGATGCCAGGTACTCAGTATGTATGGCATCTGGGTCAGGCATTTCTCCCCATGATGATAGAGATGTCACCATCATTATAGTTGCTGCCTGTGAACTGCCACCAAATCACTGTGTGTGGTGTGTGCTGCATGAAGCAATTCCAGATCTGTGTTTAGGTTGGTCAGCCCTTAAAATTATGCAGTGTCCTTGGTTTTTCTCCAGCTCATTCGGCAAGGACAGTCTAGAGGATTTGCTCTCCTGCTAGCTTCTTAGACGTCTAACTCCTGGTCAGTAGTGTTTATCTTGCGTTCACATCTTCCCAATACTGATCGCATAAGTCATCACACGTTTGACATTTTTAAGTGGTTCAACCCATGAGCAGCAAGATACCCATGTGGGAGAACATTAAATTTTCTTCCCCACCTGCTTTAAGTGAAACTGTCAGGCAAGCATAAACAATGGATGCTGTTTTAATGCTAATTGTTTCTCTTTCTAGCTGGGGCTATATCCAGCTGCCTTGCACAGATGTTCTTTGTCTGGAGAAGCTATACCTGCTTGGCCTCTTTTAAAAGACCCCAGATGTTGCTGGGGAGAAACGGGCAAAGAGGTACAAGGGCCAAGGAGATTCAAAAGAGAGGGAGGGATATGGGCACCAGCTCCCTCCCTTAATATTAATACAACATCTCGAGGGGATCAAACTGGTCTCTTGTTCAATACCACCAAACAGGAGGACACTGAACCCTCCCTCCCCCAGAAAAAAAGCTCACCATTGGAAAGGGCAATTTGATCTAGCTGTTCAGTTTCTCTTCAAGTCTGAATTGTCATGAGAGGTGATTAAACCCGCGACTGACGGTAGAGACTCTCCTTTCCCAACCAACTTTGTCACTGTCGGTGATCTTGGGAAGTGATCTAGAGTCCATGTAAGCTGAAAGAGCTGTGATATGGGAGTCAGACATGCTTGTTCATTTTGCATTTATCTCCTGCCCCCATGAAAGAAACCACTACCTACACCTCTACCATCAAAGCAGAGGCTCTGGGCAAGAGGCTGTGTGTGTGCAAGTGTGTCCATGCATGCGTGTGATTATTTACACTTGCAAACACATCTTTGTTACATGTGTTCTTAAACACTTCTCTACATACGTTACAGGATATCCGTCACATTGGACCACCTCTTTTTGCAAGAACCTTGCCAATAGCCACAGAGAATGTCCAACCCCAGTGCACCAAGCAGATTCTCTGTGAGGTGACAGGACAGCTGTTAGACTGAATAACCTCCTGGGAATTTTGGCTTATCAAGGAAAAACTCTTTAGAGATCAAAATCATTCTTATATAGGTGAAGCTTTGAATTATTAATTTGGCAGTAAAAGAGCACACCTTCATTTTGCACTCTGAGGTGACAGCAAGGGGCACAGGTCATGACATAAAACTAACACTCGGAATGCCGTGGGGACAGCCACATGAAAAACAGTTAAACTGGACCGCTATCTTGTCTCATACTCCCCAATTAATGGAAAATAGATTAAAAGCTCAAATGTAAGACCTAAAATCATAAAACTCCTAAAAGAAAACATAGGTGATAAGCCCCTTGACATTGGTCTTGGTGATGATATTTTGGATCTGACTCCGAAAGCAAAATTAAATGAGACTATATCAAATTAAAAAGCTTCTGAAAAACAAACAAAAAAGCATGAACAAAATGAAAAGGCAACCAACTGAATGGGAGAAAATGTTTGCAAATAGTATATCTGATGAGAAGTTAATATCAAAAATATATCAGGAGTTCATACAACTTAATACCAAAATAATAATAATAATCTTACTAAAAACCAGACAGATGATCTCAGTAGACATTTTCTCAAAGAAGGTATGCAAATGGCCAACAGGCACATGAAAAAATGCTCCACATCACTAATCACCAGAGAAGTGCAAATCAAATTCACAACGAGCTATCAGCTCACGCCTGTTAGAATAGCTATTGTCAATAATCCAGAAATAACAATTACTGGAGAGGATGCGGAGGAGAAGGAACACTTACGCATTGCAGGTGGGAAGGCAAATTGGTGCAGCCATCCTGGAAAATAGTATGAAGCTTTCTCAAAAAATTAAAAATAAGACTACCATATGATCCAGCAATTCCACTTTGGGTATTTATCTGAAGAAAATAAAAACACTAATTTGATCCTGGACAACAAAAAGCTATAGGAGTCATCACCACCAAACCAGTATTATAAGAAATGTTAAAGGGACTTTAAGAAGAAAAAAGAAAAAAGATTTAAACATATGAAAATAAAATGGCAATAACTACGTATCTGTCAACAATGACTTTATGTGTAAATGGATTAAATGAAAAGCCACCAGGGGCTGAATGGAGAAGAAAACTGGGTACATACATGTGCCACCTACAAGGGACCCACTTCAGATCGAAAGACACACACAGACCAGGGATGAGAAAAGATATTTCACGCAAATGGAAGTTAAAAGCTAGCTGGGGTAGCAGTACTTATATCAGACAAAATAAACTTTAAAACAAAGGCTATAACAAGAGACAAAGAAGGGCGCAGAGATTCCACTTCTGGGCATTTGTCCAAAGCAACCCAAAAAATTAATCTGAAAAGACACACACCCCTGTGTTCAACGCAGCATTGTTCACGATAGCCAAGATGTGAAGGCAGCCTAATTGGTAACTGACAGGTAAATGGATAAAGCTGTGATACGTATATGCAATGGAATATTATTTAGCCATGAAAAAAACAAAATCTTTTTAAAAGTATATTGTATTGATTATGCTATTACAATTGTTCCATTTCCCCTCTTTATTCCCCTCTGCCCTGCACACCCCTTCCCCCCCACACTCCCCCTCTTTAGTTCATGTCCATGGGTCATATATATTAGTTCTTTGGCTTCTACATTTCCTATACTATTCTTAACCTCCCCCTGTCTATCTTCTACCTACCATTTATGCTTCTTATTCCCTGTACCTTTCCCCCCTCTCTCTCCACCCACTCCCCTGATGAGAACCCTCCATGTGATCTCCATTTCTGTGATTCTGTTCCTGTTCTATTTGTTTGCTTAGTTTGTTTTTGTTTTTGTTTAGGGTTCAGTTGTTAATAACTGTGAGTTTGTTGTCATTTTACTGTTCATATTTTTTATCTTAAAAGAACAAAATCTTGCCATTTGTGAGAGCATGGATGGACCTGGAAGGTATTATGGTGGATGAAATAAGTCAGACGGAGAAAGACAAATACCACGATTTCACTTATATATGGTATCTAAAAAAACAACAACAAAAATAAATGAACAAACAAAACAAAAACAAACTCATAAATAGAACATTTTGATGATTGCCAGAAGGGAGGGAGTTGGGGAATTCGGTGAAAAGAGGGAAGGGGTTAAGTTGTACAAGCTGCCAGTTATAAAAGCAGTCACAAGGATGTAACATACAGCATAGGAAGTAAGAGTCAATAACAGCCCTGGCTGGTGTTGCTCAGTGGATTGAGCACAGGCCTGTGAACCAAAGGGTCACCAGTTCGATTCCCAGTCAGTGCTTGTGCTCGGGTTGCAGGCCAGGTCCTCAGTAGGGAGTGTGAGAGGCAACCACACATTGATGTTTCTCTCCCTCTCTTTCTCTCTCTCTTACCCTCTCTCTAAAAATAAATAAATAAAATCTTTTAAAAAAAGAGTCAGTAACATTGTAATAACTATGTATGGTGTCAGATGGGTACTAGACTCATTGGGGGGATCATTTAGGAAGTTATATGAATGCCTAGTCACCATGTTGTACCCCTGAAACTAATAGATTATATGTCAATTATATATCAATTACAAAAGTAACATACTTAAACACAAGCCATGGTCTGAATTTACATTGTGGGATTCAAAGGAGGGAGACGAGATTCCTGGAGCAAAGATTAGGAGAGTCCATGTTCAGGGGGCTGAGGGGGACTTCGGCAGGGGTGTGAATGGAATCTTTCTAAGCTGTGAAATCGTTCGAATTCAGGCAGTGGTACTGAAGGTATTGTTCTCAAAGGGATATATATTTTCATCTATCACCCTTCACCTCTTAGACTACTCAGTGGGTTTTCCCTATTGGTGGGCCAAGCGGAGTGAAACAGCTTTCAGTGGTAATTAGTGTGAAGAGTTAGTGCTGGGTGATTACCTCATACGCAGTCATCAAGTCCACGGAGATCAAAGGGGCTAAACAGATCTCAAATATTTATTACAGTGTTACACCCAATTGAGATGCTCACATTTACATATTTCTTCCTTCATGTAGGTGAGAGGGTATCTAATAATAGTAATACTAAACACTAGCTAGCATCTTTTAGCATGTATTACGTGCCAAGCACTATGCTCAGGGCTTTTCATTGGCTAATTCATTTAGTTCTATGTTAGTCTCTATTTTGTAGATTTAAAAAGTAAAGCTCTTAATGGAAGATGGCTGCCAATTTTTTTTAAGTGAAACAATGACGAATCACCCACAAGTCCCCTGAGTATAGAAAGGTTTTTACATATACAACAGGATGTTAAAATGGAACTATTTCAGACTCATGTTTGGCAAAGGCCTCAGGACACTGGTTTCCAAATACTCTTCCATTTTGAAGTGGAACTCCAGACTACCCGTGCAAGACTTTCAAAGGAGCAAGCTGCCCCAGAATGCCGGTGTTTTCACCTGTTCTAGCTAAGCATTGGTAGGAAGCCTCGTGGAGAACCTGAGGGAGGCACAATTTCACTAGACCTGAGATGGGAAGGCTCCTGATCAGCCGTAGAGTTTCCTAGCTTGAAAAAGAAACACGTTTGGCATGGCCTGAATTTGCTGTTCTGGAAAGTACGAGACTGTGAGTGGTAAGCTAGTTAGCAGTCTCATTTTAACAGAGGTAAGCACCTGGTTGGCGCAGGAGAATGGAGCCCAGACTCTGGAAGGAGAAGAGAGTCCCAGAAGGTCATCTCTGCCTTCGATTTGTCTTTGCACTCCAACTGCCTATACATCAATTATATCAAGTGTACTTGAGTTGGGTGCCTCTGACAGCCAGGTTGCCTTCCCTCCATCCCCACGTCCGTGCTTGCGATTCAGCCACTTAGCTGTGGGGTGGACAAGTAAAACCTGTTCCTTTCTCCAGTGCCCACAGACCTCTGATGATGAGGGTTGTCAACAAAGGAACGATTTTCATAAGGGTCAAGTGTTTGGGAAATGATACCAAGAGCAAAAGAAACAAACTAGAGCTGTTCGTTTTCATTTATTTTTCAAGCTAAAGATCTGTGAACGATTTGTGAAAACTATTTACTCTGTTTAATATTCTCCCTGGCTCCATCTCATACCTTGAAAGTTTACGTGATGTTTGGCTGCCACAGAGCAATTTAGAAGCAATCTGCTCCCTCCTCTGCCCAGTTTCCCAGATGTTGGGAGAGTAGCATGTTGGCTGAAGAGAAGACTGGGCAATATTTTATATTTTAATTTGTTGTTAAAAACTGATACATCGTTTGACAGTTTCTACAAGTGAGCTCTGCCCTCTGATTTTTCTTCCAAATGCCTTAAATGGTGGCACAAGCCTTCGATCATTTTGTGCTTTTTAGAGTTGCTCCCCATGTCAAATTTCGTACCTTCCTTGGTATGCATGTCATTGGCCCAGTAACATGGAGACTAAGCCCATATTCCTGAGTCAAATTTTGGAGACAAATCTGCTTTTAGATTCAGTTTTAGTTTTTTCTAGTTTGTTTACACTTGGCACCAAAACCACAAAAAATTTACATGAGCTGCTTTTAGCTTGGAATTGCCAGGGAAAGAAGCCAAACATAGGTTTCCTGTTGAGGTCCTTGAGCAATATTAGTTTCTGCCAAATGTACATTTTGAGGATTAATTTTTTTATTTAAAAAAAGAAGCCATCAGCTAGAGAACATTGGGTGTATTTTAAAACAAATCTAAATATAACAAAGTTATAAATGAAGTTGTCAGTTACCACAATTTGTCAGTTCTTGATCCAATAAATGTGGAGCACCTATTATCGGCCAGAAAGTACCTGCTCATTTGAGGCAAATTCAATTTTAAGACAAATTTGAGTTTGCTGTTGCCTTTGAAACAGTAAATATTGCAGAGGCATGAACAAACTCTAGGTTTCAAGGTAATGACCTCTTTATACTTTTAACTTAATAGTTTTCAAGGTGATTGTTTCTGTTAAGAAAAAGGTTTTAAATTTTATTTTAATTAAAAAAATATTTTATGTATTTGTTTTTAGAGAGAGGGGAAGGGAGGGAGAAAAGAGAGAGAGAGAAATATTGATGTGTCAGAGATTCATTGATCGGGTGCTTCTTGCAAGTGCCCCAACCAGGACTGCTCTCCCCCCTCCCCCCTTCTTGCCTCCCCCTGCCCCCCATGACCCAGGCATGTGCCCTGACTGGGAATCAAACCGATGAACTTTTGCTTTGCAGGACAACGCTCAACCAACTGAGCCATGCTGGCCAGGGCAAGAAATAAGCTTTTGATAAGGAATTATGCAGAACCAAGCCTTTCATTTTAATGTTTATATTCCTAAATTTTCTTCCTCAATAGTCCCTGAAGTAGACAAAAGATGAAAATATAAAAGTGAGATCTGATATGGACATTATACACCTATCTACGGGAAATTTTATTCAGTCGGATTCTCAACCTTCCCCCACCCCCACCACCAATAGGAACACAGCAAATGAAAATCCTGGAAGGCAGCAGGGTGGCCTCAAGGGCGGTGGCCATCTAAACACTGTGTCAATAGCAATTTCATTTTATGTTATCAAAAATATGCTCCTCACACAAGAAAGCATTTCACTTTTGCACAAGGACTTAATGTCTGTAAAAATACACATTGGTTCCTTTTCCCTCTGTGTAGTAATTCAGTCTGTGGTGCAATGAATAAATGCTGGTTTTTTCTAAAATATGTATTTAAGCATCACACATATGCATTGTTGTGATTCATTCAGGAATACTGAGTTAACCCAATCTTTTGTTTTCAGCTTGTTTTTCAGCAGCACTAAGTAAGTTACTTAAACTAAGTGTAACGTAAACACTCACATAAAAGCAAATACATTGTTTGTGCACTAATTGTTGAGTAGTGGTGTGTTACAGTGCTGTGTGTGGCGCTGGGTTTAATAATGGTGGGAGGACACTGATTCTGCCTTCTAGAAGCTTGCAGTCCAGTGAGGCTGACGAACTCAGACAAGTACAATTCAATGTGCTGAGTGAGTTTGTGCAGGAGGGAGAGTACCTCTGCCCGGGGTGGACTGAAGGAGAGATGGTTGACACACAGGAGGTGACCTGAGTTTGAGCTGATTCTGGGAAGTTGAGTGTTCATCAAAAAGGATTAGGTGAGAGAGGGGGGTAAAGAGGAAGATCAAGAGGCTTTAATAGAAATAGCCTCTTCTGTTCTGGTTAAATGTTTCTTTCTTCCTTTTGGTCCACAGTGTTGATTTGAGTCCCAGTTTCCTTCCCGTCACTGTTGGTTCCCTGTACATTTTTCTTTATTTCACTTAGCATAGCCTTCATTTTTTCATCTAATTTGCGACCATATTCAACCAAATCTGTGAGCATTCTGATTACCAGTGTTTTGAACTGTGCATCTGATAGGTTGGCTATCTCTTCATCGCTTAGTTGTATTGTTTCTGGAGCTTTGATCTGTTCTTTCACTTCAGCCTTTTTTTTTTTTTTTTTTTTTTTTTTTTTTTTTTTTTTTTTTTTTTTTTTTTTTTTTTTTTTTTTTTTTTTTTTTTTTTTTTTTTTTTTTTTTTTTTTTTTTTTTTTTTTTTTTTTTTTTTTTTTTTTTTTTTTTTTTTTGGTGTGCCTATTACATAGTAAGGGGTGAGGCCTTAGGTGTTCACCGGGAGGGGCAACCACATGACTGCGTTGTGACACTGTTTGTGGGGGAGGGGTCCAAGAGAGAACCGTGCTGCTTACTCCACTCTGCCAGTTTTCAGTCACTTCCCCCACTACCCACAGTCAAATTGGGCCCTTCTGGTGCTGATTCCCAGGTGGGTGGGTTTGTGTCCATTCTAGAACCCTGTGGGTCTCTCCAGCAAGCTCTCCTGTGAGGCTGGGAGTTTCTCCTGCTGCTGCCTCAACCCCCACAGGTGTTTTCAATGAGAGGCTTTCAGGCTTTATTTCCCTGTGCTAGAACCCTGGGCTGTGTGGTCTGTCTCGCTTCCCAGTTGTTCCTCCTGGTTTATCCACATGTGGGTGTGGGACTGCTCAGTCTGCAATCTGCTGCCTTGCCCGCCCTGGTCCTCCAGCCACTGCCTTGCTGCAAGTCCTCTCCACCCAGCTGCCTATCTCCACCCCTCCTACCAGCCTGGGTGAGTGTTTCTTCTTTAACTCCTTGGTTGTCGGATTTCCACACAGTTTGATTTTCTGTCAATCCTGGTTGTTTTTTGTTTTTAAATTTGTTATTGTCCTTTGGTTGTGCGAGGAGGCACAGTGTGTCTACCTATGCTTTCATCTTGGCTGGAAGTTTCTGTTCTATATCTAGAAAAAATATTTTAATGTAAATAATAGTGAAAAAATTAACTTCAGTATTTTACACAAAAATTTATTTTGAATTGACCAGAAAAATATTCTTTAGAGAATTATCAGGTAACATCAACTAAAAATGTCTGTATACTTGGATCCATAATTTTACTCCTGGGAATTTAGCTTATAGAGATAAAATCAAAAGTGCATAAAAGGATATTTATTATAGTATTGTTCCTGGTAGCAAAAATCTGGAAACAACCTGAATGTTCATGAGCAGGGGAATGGCCAAGTAAATTATGGTACTGCTCACTCACAAAATATTATGAAGCTATTAAAAAGACTAAATTACAGCTATACAAGTTTACACAAAGGGATTGCACCAGAAAGTGCTGCGTGAGGAAAGCATGAATCAGAAAAGTGCATGCAATATGATCCCACTTTGTTACCAAAGAAATGACACACACCTGTATAAAATGCATAAACATGTGTAAGTATTTATTTAAATAGGGTCACATGAGCAATGACAAGACTGTGGAAGGGTACAGGCAAGGCAACAACATGGTTTCCTTTAGAGGGTAACTCATATGAGAAGAGGGAGGGGAGGCCAGAAGAGGTGAGCCAAGGAAAAAGAAGGGGAAAAATACAGTACAAAAGACATGGTTACATGTATGCACATATGTGGGTGTGCATATATATGTATAGTATACAGGGTGGTGCAAAAGCAGGTTTACAGTTATTCATATGGAGAATAATATGATAATTAATAAGTAATAATACAAGAATAAACTGTTTTATGTACTCAACTGTAAACCTACTTTTGCTCTGCCTTTATGTATGTATGTACAATGTATATATATCATACAAATCATTACATCTATGACAGTTCATAAATCATATCTTATGACAAATAGGAGGCCTGTCCATAAAGTACCCAGCCACATAATGTGAAAAATAGAGACATTTACTGAAGAAGATATAAGATACAAGAAATACTGTACATAGGACAATGACACCTCAGTTCCCTGCCAAGTAGGCATCTTGAGACCTCACACAGTTCTCTCAGTGTCCCTTCCACTGTTCAAAACACTCTGCAAAATCATTTACTGGAATCACCATCAGCTGCCTCATTGTGTTTTCCTGACTCTCATCAACGGTCTGAAATCTCTTCCCTTTTAAAGGTGATTTTAGTTTTGTGAAAAGCCAGAAGTCTCAGGGCACCAAATCCAGGCTGTAGTGGGGCTGAGTCACCTGGGTGATTTGATGTTTCTCAAAAAAACTCTGCAGGAGATGTGATACATGAGTGGGTGCATAGTCGTGATGAAGCTGCCAATTGAGTTGTCCATAGCTGTGGCCGTTTTTGTCGTATTGCATCTCAACTGATGAAAAACATTGAGGCAGTGCTCCTTATTAATTATCTGGCTTGGAGGGGGGTACTTATGATGGACAACACCTTCCCAATCAAACACACGGTTAATGTGGTCTTGATCTTGCTGCAACATTGCCACACCTTCTTCAGGTGTGGAGAACCAGGCGCCTTCCACTGGGACGACTGAGCCTTTGTTTCCAGGATGTAGCCTTAGACCCACCATTGATCCCTGGTTATGACCTTCTTGAGGAAATCTGGTTCATTGGTAGTGGTTTGAATCATCATTAGCAACTGCAGCACGATGTTCCTTCTGCTCTGGTAGCAGAACCTGTGGAACAAATTTTGCCACGACACATTTCATGCCAAGATCCTATGTCAAAATCTTGGACACGGTAGTTTTTGGAATTCCCAGATCAGCTTCTAGTTTTCACACTGTCAGCCGCTGATCTTTGTTGATTACAGTCCGTACACATTCAACATTCTCAGGTGTTCTGCTTGTTGCAGGCCTTCCAGAAGGTGAATCACTTTCAACAGATTCCCGACCATCTTTGAAGTGTTTGTGCCACACTTTTATTTGTGCTGCACTCATTGCATCATCCCTGAAAGCCTCTGAATCATCCGAATAGTTTCTGTGAGGAATGTTCAAGCTTTACACAAAATGTGATGCAGATTCGTTGCTCTACTTGCTCAGTCATTTTGAATGTGACAGCCACACAGTACACATGCTCACTCCATGGTGGCTACCTGCCCCCACTGACTAGTACAGTGAAGTCAT
The DNA here is from genome assembly GCA_007922815.1 of Macrotus californicus. NCBI lineage: Eukaryota > Metazoa > Chordata > Mammalia > Chiroptera > Phyllostomidae > Macrotus > Macrotus californicus. The sequence goes on from VMDR010002395.1 coordinate 27,908, forward strand.
CATAGTTCACACATGCACATTCTAGTCCACTCTTCTTGGCTGCCAGGTTATATTGATGTCGTGCAAACTGTTCTGGTTATATTAACAGTGACTGGACTTTTTCCAGACAGATCTCATATATAGTTGCAGCATAGAGTGCAGTTGAGATTCATCTTTTATTTCTTTGGTACCTGATACTCCTATCAGATATTACTGATGGATATAAGTGAGGTGGATGATTTTTCTTATCAAGCTGACTGATGTTTCTTAAAGAAATTTATGACCCATATCTTGGCATGGTTATCAGCCAGAAGGAAAGCTTCCTTTCCATAGGGAGATGTTAATCTTCAAGTGAAGATTGTCTGGTTCATTGTATATTATGACATCAAAAGCAAAGGAACCAGTCCACACAGGCCTGTGGACCAGCAGCTGGACCAGCAGTGAGGAGCACTGATGCACACTCGGTCCTGCCTCATCGCAGACCCACTTGAATCAGGTCACCTAACCTCTTCAAATCTCAACAATCTCGCTTGCAAAAGAGAGCACACACTTTGTGACTTGGAGGAAGGGCATGCAAACAGACGAGAAATTCTCATAAAGTATCTTGATACAAACCTGCTAACTATACAATGTATTGTCTATTCGCTGTTCTCTTAAGCTTCCAAGAAAGCCTTTTTTTTTTTTTGTCAATTCAAGTAATGGAAATATCTTTCATGTGTGCTGAAATATGTTTATTAAATCAATCCTGTTTAAATCAATTTGTTTTCTCCTAAACATCACTCCTGCCACAGTTATGGCCATAATTAAATATAACTGCAATTAAAATATAGACTAAGCATCGTCAGCCTGAAAACTGGGCTAAGAGGCAGGGAAAGAGACTGAGACAGTCTGAGCCCCCTTGATTTCACAGATTTCTAAACCCAGGTGAGAGAGCCGAGCACCATCTCCAGACAAGGACAGAAGAGAAATGGTCTTAAATAGATGAAATTGGATCAAGAAGAAGAGAGAGGAGGGAGTAGGAAGGAGAGATTTGGACAGAAGTATAAAGATAATCCAGGAGCCATTGAAATAGTTAAGAATGACCCTTTCCACTAAGTCCGTTTTGCTGCTAAAGGAAAATGCAGGGTCCATGATGGGAGATGCCAGTCAGGCTGCAGGGGAGGTAGGAGCCCACGGTGGTGTGCTGTAGATGCGGTCTCTAGAGCCAGGCTCTGCCAGGTACTAGTCGTAAGTTACTTCACGTCTCTGTACCCTGAATTCTTCATCTGTATAATGAAGATGATGCTGCCAATGGTGATGGTGATATCATCTACAACCACAGACTATTGTGAAGATGAAGTGAATAAACAGGTCTAAAGCCTTGACTACCCTGCTAGCACATAGTAGGTGCTATGTAAGTGTTAGCCATCATTGTTCCCTTTCTTTCAGAAGAGAGAAGAAAGCAGCTTATACTAGGATCTGTGAATCCCTTTCTCTGAAGGTAGATAAAATATTTAAATATCTGGAACAAGAGGAGAAGAAAAAAACACGTAATGTTTGAAAAATGCTGTGAGAAGTTCCTTCTTGTCCAGAAAGTGGCGCCTGTGTAAGATGACTGTGTGATATACAATTTGCAGGGACAGGTGATTTTTTGGTTTATTTATGCACTGTATAATGCCCTCCCAGGGCAAACTAATCCTTAGTCACGCTATCTTTGTGGTTTACAGGCTCTGGGAAGACCCAGATCATTGGCCTGCTGCTAAAATTCACCCAGTGATTAGATCCTTTGTGTAAAGCCTTTGCCTTCTCTTTGGGGGAAGGATAATTTGAGGAAAGTCTGTATTTTTATTCCCTAACATCTCTAATGCTAACTGGTGGTCATCAGCTCACTTCCCCTCCTGATGGAAAGCTTAGAAAAGGGGAATGCTGAGGAAAAGAGAAATATAAGAGCTGCACAGATGACGGTCAGTACCAAAGACAAATTCTGCCTGCTTTAAGATGTTCCCTGGTGTCACTTCCGAGCACCATCCCTTGAGGACTTCAGGGGCTCCCATGATCGTTGTCTGAATTTTCAGATGAGAAGCGGAAGTCACTGAGGTGAAGAGACTGGCCAAAGGTCAAGATGCCAGGCTGTGATGGAGTCAGGTGAGTCTCTTGGCTCAGGCACTGAGGCAGTGGCTCTCGTGGGCATGTGCTGGCTCCATCCAGAGCCGCCTGACTCCCACCGTCTCGTGACTCCACAGAGCAGGCCCCGAGAACCTCCAGCACAGCTCGTGGCTGTCGCTCCAATCATGACCTCTCCCAGCAATCCAAAAAGCCAGGCTGCTCCAAAAGTGACAGGGAACCTACCCATTTCCTTTCTGGGGTGGACTCGTCCTTCCCCTTACACCCCTCCCTAGGCCCAACCAGGGAAAAGGAACAGCATAGTCTGGGAGGTTTATGGGACCCTTTAATGCAGGAAAACGTGTTTGGTAAGGTAGTGTAGGGTGAAGCACAGGGACTCTGGAGTCAGTTCAGTGGGTCTGCCTCCAGGGTATTCTCAGAGCCCCCGCTAGCCCACAGAGAGCCTTTGTTCATACCAGGAAAGTGGCCGCTGCCCCACTGGTATGTGAAGTGGCAAGTGGGTCACAGGATGGATTGCAGCCTCCATTTATCCCCTTGGCTTGGTGTCCCGGTGTGTAGTGACTGACTCACCCAACTGTATATGGCTGCCCTATCCATCCTTTACTACTGGGTGACTTGAATTTCTTAGCCTTTGAGTCTTGGTTTCCCCCTTTATAAAATAGGCAAAATAATAGTTGTTTGGAGGTTAAATGAGGTACAGCTTGTAGTCTGCCTAGCATGGTGTAGGCATTCAGTAAAATGGTAGCTGTTACTATTAGCTGTTTAAGTTGTCACTTGGCTTTAAAAACAACTTTTTTCTATTCTCTCTTGAGAAGTTTGATTTTCCTAGAAAATGTGTTTTGTAAATGGAGACAGCTATGAAAAAAGGAGACGAGATTCATAATAAATTATTTATCATCATTTTAATATAAATGTTATTCTTTCTGGTTGCACCATCTAAAGTAGGCATATCTGATAGGAATTTCTAATTACACATCTAGTTCAAGACAGGGTAATTTATGAGTCCACACCCTGACACACCTGTGCTTCTGGAGAGTATGTCCCACTTTGTTGGATGTCTTGGGCATTGGGACAGACAACCTCATTCAAGATATTATTCCATGAATTCTCATTCTTCTCCTGTGTGGTAAAGTGAGTGATACGAGTGAGTAATTCAGGAGCAAGCGCTAAGGAATGTCTAATTTGCATAGGTGCAGAAGTGAGCCTCCTAGGCTGGGTTTGAAAAAAAACAAACAAACAGCTCAGGTAGTTCTTAGGCCTGGTAAGGTCCCAGCATGCTCAGTCAGCTGCTCTGATGTCCACCCCCTCAGGACCAGATATACCGGCTTGCTCTATGTAATCATCTCGGTTGGAAGGGGACATTTATTATTTAGCCCTGGGAGTTTTAAAGTAATTTCCTGACAATTAATAAATAGAATAGTGCTTGTGTGTGTGGGTGTGTGGATGTTTTACTCATCAGAGGGTGGGAATGAGTTCTCAGCTACCTAAAAGTGGAATGCTTGCCTTTTTTAGATGCACTCACATTATCTTCCAGGAGTACCTCTTTCATAATTCAGCATAGCTGCGTTGGAAGGAAGTCTATAATCCTTAAATAACTCTGTAGCTCTCTTTGCCTGGAGTCTTCCTTTGAACTTTTTCCCAAGGAATGTTTATAATCAAGTAATTACACTTGTTTTACAACAAGCAACTGTAAAAATACCACTCAAGAACAATAAGATTTTGAGGGAAGGCCATTTCACTCAGAAAACAAAGCAAACACCAACAACAAAACTCACCCCTATAAAACCTAAACAGAAAGAGGACAATTAAACGCTTGGTGACTCAGGGTAAAAGTGACAAAAAATCATGCGTTTCCAATAACTATGACCCCTTATTTCCTGTTTCTCAGAAATGAATGAGATGGGAACAAGTCAGGAAATGAGGATGATAACCTGGGTACTCATATTTGTCTGTGGCACGGTGCCCTGCCTGAGCCAGGACTCTGTTCAGACCTAGCTGTTGGCAGGCTGCCGGCTCCTTCAGCTATGTAGTTGCAGCAGTGAATGCTTGAGAGCATTTGTGTGTGTGTTGTTGTTGTTGTTGTTTTGAACAGAAGAGAAGAATTTTGTGTCTGGCTTGGGAGACAGATGGGGAGAAGTAGGCGTGGATGGTATGGAGGTACAAAGATATTATGCCAACCCCAGTGGATGGGGAAGGGATAATATCCTTCTGTCTCTTTTGGTCCCCTCAAGTCCCCAGTACTCACACAGGTTCCACGGGCCAGAGGGGCTGGTCTAGAGCCAGAAACCAAGGAATATAGTTTTCCAGCACCGGGCTGTGGGAGCCTGGATGGCAAACACAGCACGAGGTTGGTGGTAGAGTCAGCCTTCCCACCTCCCCTTGGCTTCAGACCCAACGCAGCTTTTGCAGCCATACCCAGAGCAGCCTTATGCTCAGTGTGTTGTGTTTAAGAAGCATATATTGTACATTAAGAAGGCATTATGCTAAGCCAGACACAGAAAGACAAATACTGTAGATATCACAAATGCGGAATCTAAAAAAGCCAAACTCAGAAGCAGAGAGTAGAATGTTAGCTCCCAGAGGCCGAGGGTTGGGGCCGGGGGTGTGGGTGTTGGGGAGATATTGGTCGAAGGGCACAAATGCACACCCCAGTTACACAATGGATAAGTTCCAAGGGTCTAATGTGCAGTAGGGTGACTACAGGTAATAGCACTGTATTATATACTTGCAAGCTGCTAAGAGGGTAGGTCTTAAATGTTCTCACCACAAAAAAGAAACAGTAATTATTTGAGGTGACAGAGGTGTTAACTAATGTGATGGTGCTAATCATTTTGCAGTATATGTGTATCAAGGCAACATATCGTACATCTTAAACTTACAGAGTGTTGTATGTCTATTATATCTTAATAAAGCCAGAAAAGTTAAAACCCTGAGAATCAGAATATAGGCTATCTCACTAACTTGGTAAGCATGTTTAAATTACAAACCCCCAAGCTCAATCCTATTCCTGCTGAATCGGAATCATTGGGAGTAGGTATCTGTTTAAAAATTTTCCCAAGTGATTCTCATGTTAGGAATCAATCAGTGCCCTAAACCCACAATTGTAGCTGAACCCCAAGGAAGCAAGAGCTTATGCAGAAAGCAGGAAATGCCCTCTAGTGGCCAAAAGAAGCCATTTTTCATTCTGTCAGCTCCTGGGACCCAGGGCAGAGTAGAGAGATGGATGGGAAGCCACATCTTTATTGTAAACGGTGTTATAATCCACTAATTTGACCAATATGCCCCTGAAAATTAAACCATTAGACCCATAGGGGCAGGAACCCCTTGTTCTTGTCTTACGCATGAGGGTGCGTTCAGTAAATGTCTGTTAAATAACTGAATGAGACCAAAGGGCTCTCGAAAGTTCAGAGAGCTTTATGGTATTGATTTACTGTCCATTTGCATGAACTCTCAAATTGATCTCAGGCACAGATGAATTATTCAGTGCATGTATTTATAGGATGTTAAGCTGGAGGAGATCGTGGACAACTTCGGGATTAGCCCTCTGTTTTACTTCTAAAAGAACTATTGCCCAGACAAGACGATGAATTCCTCAATGAAAGGGACTAGGTTGTATTTAGGTTTAGATGCCCTCAGCGTGGAACAGAACTGGTGCACATGGTGCATTTGATAACAAGATGAATGACAGTGCAGAGACTCTGGATTTCCTGAGAGCACCTGCTAGTTACCAGCACCACCAGGACTCAGTTCAATAGATATTTATCAAGTGTCTTCTGTGAGAGGCAGCAGCAGGTTCGGTGCCCTGTGGGGGAAGAAGGTGGGACTGAAGCAGGGCTATGAGGACGAGAGACATAGTCCCTGCCCTCGTGGTAGCTGCAAACCACATGTACTTATTTAAATGAAAGTTAATTAAAGTTTAAAATCTGTTACCTAGTTACACTAGCTATGTTTCAAGTGTTTAACAGCTACATGTTGGCTAGTGGCTACCGTATTGGACTGCACAGATACAGAATATTTTGATCACTGCAGAAAGTTCTCCTGGATATCACTGCCACAAAAAGAAAGATGTAATGAAATCTGAAACCGTAATACAAAGCAGGAGATGATAACAGAGAGGCCAGTTAATTGCCATGAGGCCAGAGGGAGTGGTTTCAGGACCAGCCCCCACTAGAGTCCTCTGGGGGTGCGGACTGTCTGACTCCCAGCAATCAGTGCAGTGCCCAACTCACAGAAGATGTTCACCCCAGTTGATTGAACGAAAATAACCTACACAGAAAAAACCTGTCTGTGTACCCTGAATTCGGTGTTTGCCAATTCCATTCATGTTTTTATAACCTTTCTATGTAATATTGTATCTGTTGACAGGACAGATCATTGCTTTGCTTGTTGTTTTTAAACACAATATGAGTAGCATTTCACAATGTACATCCTTATGCAACTTTTTTTTTTAGAGAGAGAGGTGAACGGAGGGAGAAAGAGAGGGAGAGAAGTATTGATGTGAGAAACACCAATCAGTTGCCTCTCATATGAGCCTTGAGTGGGGACAGAACCCGCAACCCAGGCAAATGCCCTGACTGGGAATCAAACCTGCAACCTTTCGGTTTACGGATGACACCCGACCAACTGAGCCACACTGGCCAGGGCCGCAACTTGTTTTTTAAATTTTGCTTATCCTTCTATTTTAATGATGTGTCTTTGTTGAAACATGCAGCTCTAAGTAGTTCATTTTAATTGCTAAAGAGTATTCTGTGGCGTTCAATATACAATTTATCTATTCTACTTTTGATTGAAATTTGTCCTGTTTCCAATTTTTACAATTACAAATAAGGCTATAATGAACATTCTTATAAGTGTTTTCTTATACAAATATTCAGAGTTTATTCCTAGAACTAGTATTGCTAGATCTGAGACTGTGCATATCTTCAACTATTTTAAATATTGACAAATTGATTTCCAAGAGGACTGACCAGTTTATACCCCCATGAGCATTGTGTGACTATTCCCCTTGTTCTGCGTCCTTGGCAACAGGCGGTGCTGTCAGGCTTTCATGCCTTGCCAATCTGATAAGGTAAAACGAGGCAGTGTGGTGTTCCCCAGGAAGTTAAAGACATAAGAACAAGGTGAAAAATGCCTACCCTGTCATAGTCCTGTCATTACAGTATGAGAAGAATAGCAGAGCATTGACATTTTGTGCTGTGACAATAAATCGGCACTAGGACCGAAGCAGTGACTGACCTTCGAGCGAAGCAAAGCTATGCAAGGGAAGTATCAAACAGCTTTGCCATTCTGCACCTTCACACCACAGCTGGGCATCAGCCAGGAAACTCTGGAAGAGGACCTGGGAGTCAGAATATGTTCAACCTATTTGCAGTGCGTTACATATTTCTCCTAACAGAGGCAGAATTTATTTTCTCCCGTATCCTCCTTAAAGCATCCCAGGCTCCATACCTCTCCTCTTTGTCTCAAACCAATTTCTGGTGGAAGAGATCACTGGCAAGTGAGGAGCTGTGTAAATTATATAGTATTGGTGGGAAATCCTGGCCATCTGAAGGACTGCCCGTGCAACAAGAGGCATGGCAGTGAGTGCTGACCGCATCCTACAATGTATGCTCACAGCTATTTTACATAGCTACTTTAAATGCTTACGGCATAGAAAGTAATCTCATAGTTTAGGAGCACATTAATATTTTATCTCATAGAGATTTTCCAGCATGATTCTAGCTAATATACAAGGAACTAAAATGAACCTGTTTCGAAGGGCTTTGCAGCCCTGGGCAATGGGAAACTCCCATGGCTCCATTTCCCTGAAGTCCCGGTAGTTCTTTGATGGAAATAAAGTATTTCTTAGCAACCTTTCATTATGGCTGGCATACTCATGGGAAATTTGAGATAATGCTTATCCTACCTCTGAGAAAGCCCTCCCAGAGTAATAACTTGAATTTTCAAAAGTGATACAAGATCTGAGGATGTTTTTCTTGCTTCTGCATGTGAACCCGAGAATTGTGACAGAGAAAGGGGATCAGCTAGACGCTGGGCGGCTAACTCAGGCCAGCGGACATATTTGAGATGAAAGCTCAGATGAACCAATTGTGTTCCATTCACTAATCAGAATCCAACACTGGGTGTTCTTTTCCAGAAAGGAAGGTTTATGTCACCTACGCTGTTCCTCCCTAAAACCTATGTGAACGGCAGTATTTAGAAAATTTATATCTTCTTAAAACAACGTGCCCTGCTCACTCAGAAGGGCTGGCTGTCCATTCCTCATCCATGACTTTTAGAAGTTGCAGTACAAAGGCTGCTGTGAAGCCCCGTGAAGCAGGCCGCTGTGAAAGGCTAATGGACATTGTTCTCAGGAGATGAGAAAAAAATCATTTAGATTATAGTTCCTTTGGAGACACATGCAATCTAGGTGTTTCATGTACAAATGAAAGGCTAAAAGTGGTGTTGAAGTTAAGAGTTTAGGCTGTAGGTGAGCTATGTAGGTTGCCAGGTGTTTATGCTAGGTGCTGAGGGTAGAGTGCTGACTAGAGAACATCCCCATTTTCTCAAGCTTTTACCCTCAGTGGGGGCAATGACCCACGGTAACAAATAAATGAACAAGATTGTTGTAATTGCCTCTAAAGTGTGCTATTTTAGAAGGGGTAGTCTGGGAAGCCCTCACGGAGAAGGTGATATTTGAGCTGAGGTGCATGAGGTGGTATCTCTTGCATCTGTGTGATAGAAATATCATATAATGATGTGCTAGGGTACCTCCTTCCATCTCTGTGACTTGTGATGTCACTGTGTGTGGTAGCTTGAACTAGCCACAGTGGGAATATTTACACCTCAGAAATTGGCAAACACTATAAATCATCTTTGATTAATTGTTTTGTTGATACTCTTCTCTCAAAGGTGATGAGAAAATATTTATAAGGCAGATTGCCTTTAAAAGTGTCTGTAGCTGTTACATCATAAATAGCAGCAAAAAATGGAGGAAATATTCTTCCAGGATTTGAAAGTTATGATCTATGATCAGATTCGATGAAGATTTACTCATCTGACTCATGACCAGTGAAATCCTGACATATCTTCATTGCTTCACTTTCATCTTTTAACACAAATGAAATATCATCTAACAGTCACGTCAGAACGCACTCATCCATTGGCAGTGTAAGGGACTACTTTGCTGAATCTGATAGAAATCACGCATTTGTGCATAGTCTGATTCTTCTAAAATTAGAGTTGAATTGCAACCATAGGTTGGCTATGGATACAAAAATTTGGCAAAAATCAATGAAAGCATTCTGTGAAGTAACTTGGTATGTGAAATGTACCATAAAGAGTATTGTGTATTTATTATTTGTAATTTGTGAGATATACACACTTTCTATCAGTAAAATTTATAATAAATGTATGAACATGCACACTCACACGCCTCTTTTTTCCCGGAGCCCCAGTTGCTAAACATTTATGAGCACACCGCTGCCAAAACACACACATAAACAAAAATTTCGTAAAATTACAATTACTATAGATGATTCCCTCTGGTATCTTCTATTCTCCTATTTTATTTTTAAAAAAGGAAAGCCACGTGGAGCAGCGTAACTTGATTTCAGCACCCACTACAGGCCTGTGGGCTTCAGTGTGGAAACCCCTGTTCAGAGGCCGTCAACTGCAGGTGCCGAAGTTCCTTTCTGAAGAAGCGTTCAGAAGGATGGTGCGCAAGCGCCCCTTTTATAGTCAGAGCTTGACAACAGCACAAACTCAAGAACTGTGGAGCAGAAAATTAAAAACAAAACACAAGCCACATCAGGCCGCATCAGAAATTTGAAGGCCTCGGCTCCACGGTACCTGCTCTAAAGACAAATTAGGTGACACGGTAAAGGCACTAATAGCATACGCCGTATCTCAGCTTTTTGGATGAAAGGCCTTTCCTATAATTAAAAGCTTATCATCCATAATGATACCTACTTCTCAATTATTTACATCCATGGAGGTGAACATTGCTGTGGATAATTTTTTTAAAATTTTTTATTGTTGTTCAAGTACAGTTGTCTCCATTTTCCCACCACCACTTTCCCCTGCCCCACCCACCCTCAATCCCCCTTTGGCTTTGTCCATGGGTCCTTTATACATGTTCTTTGACAATTTTTGAAATGCTGGTCATCTGCCCAAATAGGTCAGGGACATTGCTGGCACACTCGCTGTGTCTGTATTTGGTAAAAGAGAATTCAACGTTTGCGGAAAATGACAGTTGCTGAGTCCACCTGACCATATTGCTAAAAATACCTAAATGTGTTAGAGATCCATGGATTATAAAATGAATGAAAGTAGACATTCTGTCATTAAATTCATGTTAGTGCCCTGAAAGGGGGCTCACTGCTTTTGGAATTTTTGACAAGCCCTTGGGAGAGAAATCCAGCTTTTCACAACTAATATGTGGCTTTTCTGACAACAGTAAGAGGGAGCCCCTTTTGGACTCCTATCTCTGTAACAAACAATTGAGAGCCTAGTCAGACACAGGTGACTCACCTCTTAGGTTGTACAGGGTAAGGGGACAATGACAATTGAGTAATGGAGACCTATATGGAAGGCAAAAGTTTTCCTGAGTTTTCCCTGAATTCCACCTATGAACCTTGATCATAAACAATGGATTTTAACCTTTTGGGGAGATGGAATCATTGGAGAATCTAATAAAAAAATGTAGACTTTCCAGAAAAAAATCCTTCCTTAATAAATTTTGCCTACAATTTCAGGGGTCCACAAATTCTCGTTATGCTCATACCCAGGTTCAGCCTCCGCTTTTAGACAATAATCTTCCTGGTAGGAAATCTAGAAAGAATGGCAAATAAGATAGGCCCTTCTGACAGCTCCAAAGACCCCTAACCAAAGAAAACTCATCTTGTGGGAGCTGAGCGATCCTGAGTTAGTTTTATCGGTGACACCTGTGCATACGGATGACCATTTCCTTTCAAGAGCATCGTCTTTTAGGAAGCTGAGAACAAGTGAATATTCTAAGCCTCAAATTACTGGAAATAAGCAGGATATAAGTAAATTAGTAGTAATAGTCTCTGCTCTCTATGGATTCATTCAAAGGCAAAGTTCACCTATGACTACTGTGAGAGAACTACCTGAAAGTTGTTATAGGAATTGAGGTGGAGAGAAGAGACTATGGGGTTCCACCCACCTGTAGACATGAAGTAGTGGTAGAGCTTTGGGCTCTTTTCTGCATTTTATATAAATTACTAGAAAAATACAGTTTGAGACAAACCCTCAGATTACTGCCTCTTAAATCGCTTTCATATAAGACTATCAGGAGCTGCCACTGTCTCAAATTGCAAGCTGAACCCTCAACTCTCCACCACTGGCCTGAGGCTCCTTATGAAGATGGGCCATTCTCTAGGCCCCCACCCTCAAAGGAAGAAAGGAAGACGAGGCAAGCCAAATGCCAATCTCCCAGCTTCCAGCTAACAGATTTATTCAAAGAGGAAAGGACTCACACAGAGTAAATAAAACTTTTTTATAGTAGAAACCATTAAGACTTCTCTTGTCTAATTTTAACAAGGCTTTTTCATTCTGGGACCCCAGACCTGCTTAGTAAACAGCTCCCCTCAGCTGGAGAAGAAAGCACAGAAGAGCTTAGGAATAAGAACACAGCCGACAGAAGAACGACCGTTGGTGTTCTTTGGTTCTGACCTACTGATGCATAGTGCCTCCCATTGTCTCTGGTTTGTTTGAATGTTATAACATCAAATAACCATTTGGCACTGGGTGAGCTCCATGTTTTAAAAACGAAGATATTTTAGACTTCTAAATAAGTCGCCCCACTGGTTAGAAACCACAGAGTACAATGTGCGATGGCCATCTTCCTTTTCAGTAATAATTTAAAGTGTCATGTTTGGTTCTAGTCCATGGGTCTCAAGAAGGGTAGAAACCCTGTGGTAAGTGGATATATCTGGGAAACACTAAGAATAGATGTTAGTGAATAATAGGTGCCTTTTATTACGAATTCCTCTCCCTGAGGCTCTGGAATGCTCTGAAACACAACAGAACTATCCTATAAATAAATTGCTTTTTTACATTTCCAAACAAATTTAACCACAAAAACGGACAGTTTTATGAAAGTTTTTAATGATTTCTTTAATACCTTCTACCTTTGTGTTTCTTTGTGAATGTTAAAGGCCCTGGCCAGGTAGCTCAGTTGGTTAGAGTATTGCGCTGATATGCCAACGTTGCAGGTTCAATCCCTGGTTGGGGCACGTACAAGAATCAACCAATGAATGCATACATAAGTGGAACAACAGATTGATGTTTCTCTCTCTCTCTTCCTTCCTCTCTCTCTCTCTAAAACAAATAAATAATTTTTTAGGTTTAAAACAAAGAGTGCCTTTCACTGTGTTATACTTAAAGTTTTAAGACAAAATTCACTTATTCTTTTCATGACAGAAGACCTTTGGTAGGATTTCTCCAGGGCCATAGAGAATGGCCCTCAAACATACTAATGTGATGCCATAATTTTTTCATAATCTGCCTCTAAATGTTTTGCGTTGATGAGACCCTCTGAACAAGTAACAGGATTCTCCCTTCAGTGTTGTCTGGAGGGGTAGACTAGACACAGAGTACTGTGTGGTGTTTGGCAACATGGCATGCAGATGGTGGGGGAGATAAGGGTACAGTACACTTGGCACACATCCCACTCTGCCTCAAAGACTATTCAGGGACAGCAAAAACAGATTTCCACTGGCATGTTCGTTAGCTGTGAGCCTGTCCTGGCTAGAAATACTGGCATCCTCTACAATTATCTTCCTCTGTTTTTTGACAGGAGGATTCTTTGTGCAAGGCAGTAGTCATGGGGTCCTGGAGGACAGCAGGGTCCTTCCTCATCTTCCGTGCCTTTTCCTAAGGGGATAAGTTTGCAGCACCCTTTGAGGTACAATCACTAAGCACACCCAGAGTACGTAATCTCCCTTCACACTCTGTCTCTGCCAGGGCCTTCCTCAGTGCCATGTCACGTTCCTGACAGGCACTTCATTTGAGTCTCCATGTCCTGGCAAGATTTAGCCTTTCTTTGTGAACCTCAGGGTGGCCCGTTTAATTAATCTCCAAAGCATCTGGATCCTGTTTCTTGACACAGGTTAAATAACTAAGCTTCTTGAGCCCCTCTATCTAAGCTCCATGAGAACGAAAGAGCAAATTACTTTGAGGGATTTGCCTCAATTCCATAATATCTTCCTCATGTGAGCTGACAAGGTGCTGGGCTCCACTCCCAGGAGTGGATGTCACCACAGAGTGGGGATCATCTTAATTTCTGAAATGGGAGCAGCACATGGTGGGTTTGAGCAGAAGCTTGCATGAAATCTCTTTGAGAGGCACTGGGAGGTTTTGTTCTATTTTTAATGGCCTTGTTTTTGCCCTCCCCTGCAGTCTTCTTTGCCTTCTCTCTCACTGTCTGTGTTCTTTCCCTGAGACACCCTTCCTATTGCAATTCTTAGTCACTCAACTTCACTCCTGGTTCTGTCCTGGAGTTGTATCTCCTAACATCCTTTCCACTGGCATCGCTCTTTCTATAGGAGGACTAGGCCAGACCACCCCACACTACCACACCTCTGTTATCTCCCCTCCTTCTCTGCCCGGCCTCCATTTAACAAGGTGACTAAACAAAATACACTGACTTTCAAGAGCCATTTACATTGACACTTTTGTTTGTTTAAATTGAGATGTTTTGTTAGAAATACACAATTTTTTTTTATTTTAACAAAATTATACCAGCAAGATAGATTAGATCATCTTCTTTGTCTACCTTCTAGTTTATTTAAGGAGCACTTTCATCTAATTCTTCATCATTGGAAAATTTCCATGTATTTACTTGTGACAATAATCTATAGTTTGTCAATCTCATTTCATTTATCCACCACACACATTTCCATTTTCTTCAGTGTCTGAAAGCAAATCCCAGATCCCACTTTATTTCATTGTCCATACTCAGTGTATTCACTGGCCTTAAGTGTGCGGTTGGCTAATTTTTACATGTCTACACCTGTGTAATGACCACTCAGATCAAGACACACACTATTTCTGTCACCCCACAAGGCTCCCTTGTGTCTCCATCAGTCAACAACCCCTCAAAAATAACTGTGATCTATAATCAATTCTTTTTTTCCTTGTTACTTGTTCTCCTTTTTTATATTTTTTAAAATTGTTAATATATTTTATTGATTATGCTATTACAGTTGTCCCAATTCTCCCCTCCTTGCCCCCCTCCACCCAGTACCCCCTATTCCCTACGGCATTCCTCCCCTTAGTTCATGTTCATGGGTCATGCATATAAGTTCTTTGGTTTCTCTATTTCCTAAACTATTCTTAACCTTCTTCCCCTGTCTGTTTTGTACCTACCAATTATGCTTCTTATTCCCCATACCTTTTCCTCCATTCTCTGCCTTCTCTCTCCCAACTGATAAACCTCCAAGTGATCTCCATATCTATGATTCTGTTTCTTTTCTGCTTGTTTGCTTAGTTTGTTTTTTTCAATTCAATTGTTGATAGTTGTGAGCTTATTGCTAGTTTAATGTCAATAGTTTTGGTCTTCTTTTTCTTAAATATGTCGCTTTAACATTTCATATAATACGTTCTTGATGATGATGAACTCCTTTAACTTGACCTTGTCTCGAAAGCACTTCATCTGCCCTTCCATTGTAAATGATAGCTTTGCTGGGTAGAGTAATCTAGGTTGTAGGTCCTTGCTTTTCATTACTTGGAATACTTCTTGCCAGTTTCTTCTAGCCTGCAAAGTTTCTTTTGAGAAATCAACTGACAGTCTTATGGGAACTCCTTTGTAGGTAACTCCCTGCTTTTCTCTTGCTGCTTTTAAGATTCTCTCTTTATCTTTAACCTTTGGTATTTTAATTATGATGTGTTTTGGTGTGGTCCTCTAAGAATTTGTTTGGGATTCTCTGTGCTTCCTGGACTTGTATGTCTATTTCCTTCACCAAATTAGGGAAGTTTCCTTTTATTATTTTTTCAAATAAGTTTTCAATTTTTTGCTCTTCCTCTTCTCCTTCTGGCGCCCCTAAGATTTGGATGTTGGTACGTTTGGAGATGTCCCAGAGGCTCCTTAGCCTAACATCTTTTTTTTGGATTATTTTTTTCTTTTTGCTGTTCTGATTGAATATATTTTTCTTCTTTATGTTCCAAATTGTTGACTTGATTCTTGGCTTCATCCCCTCCACTGTTGTATCTCTATAAATTGTTCTTCACTTCACTTAGTATAACCTTTATTTCTGCCTGGGTCTTTTTTATGCTGTTGAAGTACCCAATGAGTTCCTTGAACATCCTGATAACCAGTGTTTGAACTCTACTTCTGATAGACTGCTTATCTCCATTTTGTTTAGTTCTTTTTCTGGAGTTTTGTTTTGTTCTTTCATTAGGACCATATTTCTTTGTCTCCTCATTTTGGCAGCCTCCCTGTGTTTGTTTCTATGTATTAAGGAGAGCCGCTTTGACTCCCTGTCTTAGAAGTGTGGCCTATTTTAGACAAATTCACCAGTAAGTCAGATGGAGCAGAAGTCTTAGGGTATCACCAGGGCAGAGCAACGTGTGTCACCACTCCGTGGCTCTGTGTAGGGGAGGGCTCAGAGAGGGAACAGTGCCACTGCCCAGCCTCTGGAGTTTTGTCCAGGAGGAAGCTATCTGCTGGGACTTGCCCTGATGCCAGTCACTTCAGTTTCTCCCTGTATGCCACTGGTGTTCTTCCAGCTGTTGTCCTGGTGCTGAATCCCAGGGGGAATGAGTCTGCATAAGTCCTAAGTCCACTGCCGGCCTTTTAAGAGGAGAGTCCTGAGAATCCTGCACTTCTTCCACTGCTGCAACCCCCACTGGTTTTTACAGCCAGACATTATGGAGACTTACCAGCACTGGTCTGGTGGTCTCATGTGGAGCTGGGATCCCTCATTCCTGAGGTATCCCTCCTGATTTTTATCCACCACATGCGATATAGGACCATCTGTTCTGTGTCTCCACACCTCTCTTCACCTTTCCACCTCTCTGCGCCTCTCTATGTGTCTCCACATCTGGATGAATGTCGTTTCTTTAATTTCTTGGTTGCTGGAATTCCATACAGCTTGATTTTCTGACTAATCTGGGTGATATTTGTTTTGTAGTCTAGTTGTAATTTTTGCTGTGTGAGAAGGCAAGCCATGCTTACCTACACCTAGACCTTGATGGAAGTCCTCTATAAGCAATTCTTGAATTTCATATAAACAGAATCATGAAGTATGGTCTTGTTTTGAACTTCTTTCACTCAAGAATATATCTATGAGCATCATCAATGTTACATGTAGTAGTAGTTATTCTTTTTTATTGCTGTGTAGTATTCCATTATAGAACTATTCTGCAATTTGTTTATCCATTTTACTATGGTTAAACAGGTGGGTTGTTTAGTTTGGGATTATTAAGAATGAAACTTCTATAAACATTCTTGTACATGTCTTTTGGTGAATATAGGCACTCATTTTGTTTGGATATATACAGGGTGAGGCAAAAGTAGATCTACACTTGTTAGTATGTGAAACACAGTTTATTCTTGTGTTATTATTTATTAGTTATTGTATTATTTTACCATATGAACCACTGTAAGCTTACTTTTGCCCCACCCTTTATGTAGGAGGGAAATTGCTAGGTCAGAGGGTAGATTTATATGTAACCAAACAGTTTCTGAAAGTTGTACCACTTTATACTTCCACCAGAAATGTATGAGACTTCCCCTTTCTCCACATTCTCACACTCACATTGTCAGTCCTATTAATTTCAGCCATTCTACTGGTGTGAAATGATACTCAGTGTGGCTTTAATGTGCATTTCCCTGAAGTCTAACGATGTTGAATATGGATGTCTTTGTGTGAGGGTACAGCAGTCACTTGCAATCATTTCCAAGTGAGAATAATTTTAAAAGGCCATAGGAAGAAACTGACTATGAAATCAAATACTATCATCCATGCTTACCACCCTTCTGCTTCTCCTCTCCTACGTTAATTGCCACCTTTCTATTGTATGTGTCAGTGTCTGAATATTTTGTGCCAAGAATTTCAGTGGACAAGCCAGGACCTTCTTACTTCCCTCTCAGAGCTGACACATTAAATAAAAAATAAGACATTGGTATGTAATGTAATGAGTAGCTTTCAGAGATTTTGCCTCATCAAATCCTCGTTTTCTGAAAACAATTCCACATATGCAGGTGTGGGTCCCTAAAGTTAAGTGTACCATGTGACCCCACCCCTTCCACTGGGTTTCAACTAATTGGGTAAGAGTGAATGACTGATCCAGAAGGAAAACATTCATTGGTTGGCATGAGCCAAAAGCTTTTCTATCCTGAACATTGGCAGTTTGGATATTGAGAGGCTAGTCTGTTCACCAGGGACGATGGAACTGAGAAGGCACCGAGAGAGCCCCAGTGCACAAAGCAGCACAGAAAGCATCTCTACAGAGAAAGTGAGGTAAATAAAACAGCAATGCGCAGAGACAAGGAAAAAACATCACATGGACCCAGATACAGAGAGAGCGCAGCCAAGTGAGAGTAACTGTCACGGCCTTTGATTTCTGGTTGCAGCCATTCCCCCCACTTCCTGCCTTGGGTTCTGTGAGACATCTTTATACCTATTCAAGTGAATCTCCCATTTTTAGTAAAGCTGGTTTGAATATATTTTTGTCACTTGCCCACAAAAGTCATGGAGTAAAGGAATTCACGTCCAATTTCTGAAAGGAGGCCAACTTCATGTGCCCTGTACCTGCTCCATCCAAGCACCTCCAACCAGGTTGACCCTGCAAATGCTAAATTTTTCAATGGAAAAGCTCTAAAAATAGGAGACAATAGGATCTCCTGCTAAACTTTAGCCTTAGTTGCCTTTTTCCTTTTCCTGCTTTCTCCTCTGAGCATGACCAGTTTTATCTTCTCTATACTTTAACAGCCGTCTTCCTTTATTTCCTTGCTTCAGCCTCTTGCCTTTTGAAAACATGCTGTTTTCAGAGCAAGGGCAGTCATCGTAAAACAAAAGCGTTTTGACTCGGGGATGATGTTCTCCAAACCCTGGGGTGCTATATTTTTGTTTCCATGAGTATCCCTATGAGACTTTCGGGCACAAGAAACTATTCACTAAAGACAAACAGTGCTTGGAGTATGGGGTCATAATTGTGAAGATCAAGGACAAGCCAGACCCTGCATGAGTCCAGCCCAGTTTTCAGAGCTGTGTGCATTCCAGCTTGAGAGAGATTTCACAGACATGCAAACACAGAAAGACAGGAGGAACAAATCTCTTTGCTAAATAAAAGGAAGAATCTAGTCATTGGAAGAGCAGGAAATAAAAGCAAACAAATAGAGTAATAACTTCAAGTGTTAAGAAAAGTGCCCTTTCAAACTATTTAAGTGGTCTAATAATCTAGCTGTGACCTAGATATTTATTTAGAAGATATCACAGCTCTGTATTATATGAAGGAATTGTTTTATGCAACCCTCCCCCCAATGTTATAAAATACAAAAATATCAAATATGAAATTGCTCTAAGAAACAGCATGAAAGATGAGTGAAGAGACAGATTCCCAAAAGGTCTGTGATGAGAAAAAAATAATTTTAAAAAAGCAAGATGAAGATACAGGATGAAAAACATAAGCATTAAACAGCATGGTCCCTTTTTCTCACACATATCATATTTGCTTCCATAATTCACTTTTCAATTCCCACATGTACATACTGCTTTATGATTAGAGCATTCTTTCATGCAAGGTATTAAAGGAGGGGAGGAAAAAACACCTCGAGGGCATAGCCTCACAGCCAGCCTGAGGAAAGCCTTGGAAAGCTCTAGCATCCACGAGAAGATGCCTGTTAATGGAGGGACGGAGTGAGTGCTTTCCAGGATACTCCATTACACTGCAGCCTGGTCCTGTCGTTTCTGCTGGGAGATTCCATCCCATCTTACTCAGCAGCATTTTCTTCTAGAATTATGAAAATGAAACAAGAAAATGCTTTTCTCATATACTCTCTTTAATCCTTAACCTACTTAGTCTTGTGTCTTTTCAGGTGGCAAAGAGAATTAATAACATTCTAGGGTGTACAAATCCAGCAGTTGAAAAAGTTGAGTTATGTAAAAGGGAGATACTAGCTGCAGGCTGAAGTCTCTCTCCTGATGCCGAACGCATGTGCTGCTCTCCCCAGACAGCACCAAGGCAGATGCTGGGGTGGACAGGTTCTGAGCACAGGGGCCTCCACTGTGATGGTCCCAAAGACGTGCCCACAAATGTAACTTACAAGGACAAGTTTGTGTAAATGGGACTTACACTTTGCACGTACCTCTGTGACATTTTTCCAAGTAATTTTCAAGCTCGGGTTTTTAATACTACCCCTTAAGTAAGGCAACTTTATGTACCCCGTGGGAAACACCCTGCACAAGGTCATTTAAAAAACCCTGCGAGACACATGTGCAGATAAGGCCCAGCACCTTGTACCTGGCACAGCTCCAGTTCCTCTCCCCCGGGAATTCCATGTCAGAGCCTCTTCTCTGGGGCAGCTAGCAGAGGCCATCCGTCGTTGCTGATAAGAATTTATTGAATGTTCCCTGATTCAGCCACTCTTTAGATAGCTTAGCTTAAATGTCACTTTTTAAGACACACGTTCCCTGACACTCTAGGCTAGTTTATGTTATGTGTTGGTGACTGTATTGTTCAGATTATTTGATTAAGGTCTGTCTCCACCCTCCCACCCCCCACCTGTAAGCTTCCACGGCACTGTTGATTTTGATCATCAGTGTACTCTCAGTATCCAGCACATAAACTAATCCTTTCTAGGTATTTAACAAATATCTACTGAGTGAAGGAATCAATGAGTGAAGAGAATATATTTGTAGTATTTAATGGTGTACAACTTTAAAAATGTTTATCAAGTACCTACTACACTTCGGGCACTGAGCTGGGCTCTGGAAGTCTAATAAACAGTCCAGCCCTGTGCTGGTGTTGCCCTGGGCTCTGTCCTCAGTCCTCTCCCATCGCCTCCCTCTCTGGGCATGCTCATTCTACGCAGCCACTTTAATTACCGCCTTTGTATGGAAGGATCACAAAAGTCCTATTTTTGATCCCAAAGACACCTCTTCCCAGATTAAAGCCTCTTTACTAACCCAGAATAAGACCAGTAGAGAATGTCACAGTTTGGGAAACTCAGTATCTGAAAGCAATATAATACATTCCAGCTATGTCCTGGGAGCCTCTGCCCTGAGACTTTCAAGACCAGGATTTAGGAGAACTCTCCCAACTACCTGGGGACCAGGGAGTTTATAGGGAATCTTAAAACCCAGACAAGAGAGTATGTTAATACCCCAATTATGCCTCATACCTATATAGTGTTTTATTACATTAAAAAGATGCTTCCACATTATCACTATAGTACAGGTAAGGAAACTAGGGTTCAGGGAAGCTAACTAATTTGCCCAGCTTCTAGTCCTAGTATTAATACATGGTAGAGCTCTAGCTGTATCCCAGCTCAGCATTATCCCTGCTCTGCAAGAGTATCAAGGGCACCTCAAGGGGACATGGTGCTCCCGGAGTCAATGGGCATGAATGTCTGTAGAGGAGGTGGATAACAGGCTGGAGGAGGTATTTAGAGAAGATTAATACAGGTGTGGTGTGCAGGATGGGTGGAAGGAGAAAACTAAGATTGGGAGGCTGAGTGGAAAGCCCTGTGCGGGTGGGGATGAGAGCCTGGTCAGAGATGAAGTAGAATCACAGAAGTGTTGGGGTTTCGTGCTAAATGAAACTAGAGCATAAAGGAAAAAAGGCTGATTTTAAATGTCTTTAGGGAAAGAAAAGGCATGTGACAATGGAAACAGAGGGAGTAGAGATGTGACGATGTGACACATGGTCCGAGATAAGGAATGCAGGTGGCCTCTGGAAACTGGCTGAGTCAAGGAAATTTATTGCCCCTAGAGCATCTATAAGGAAGGCAGCCCTGCGGATGCAATTTGGACTTCTGACCTCCAGAAATGTCACTGGAATCCTGAATGATTTCTTGTGTGATATTGATAGCATCAATAATGTTAACACCTTCCAAATCTTCCCCAAAATAAAAAAAAAAAAATGCAAGAGCGAAACTACTTCTGTTATTACAAGGTTAATCTGAAGCAACCATGTCCTTTCTGGGCAGAAGACAGCCCTTATTCAATAAAGACTGTCACTTGGATCCTGGTCCAGAATGAAATTCTAGTCAGAAATAAAGCTGGGAGTTCTAATAAGTACTTGAAAGTGGCAAACAATACCAAAGAATTAGAAGACTGTGAACAAGCTAACAAACTGGGAGCAATTAACAGCACATGAAGTACTCAAAGCAAAGAAGCTTTCATCGGGGAAAGATACGATGACTCACAGGATCACTTTTGTGATCCTGATGGTAATAAAATAAACTATTGTAATTAAATTATTTTTACTTTAATCCTTTTATAAGACAGTGAAATCAATTAAAATATCAAGTTATAACTTTAAACATCAAATATAATGTCTTTTAAGTTTCAATCCTTGGCAGTTAGAAAAGAACTTGGAGTGGGAAGAGAATTGGAGGGAGATGATCTTGATTTTGGACATTAAGAAATGGGGTGTGAGAGCCAAATATGTCTGAGCCTCTTACCTTCATGGGAGGCTGGTAAAAAATAGTCCCAACTAGAGAGATGGTCCAGGGAGAAAGATGAGAATGTCTTGTTTGGAGGCTGTGGTGATCAGGCCAGGAGGATAATTGCCATAATTCAATTCATGAACTATGCATCCACAATTTGGGTTGCAGTTAAAAAGTGGGAAGAGGCAGGAGCAGATGAAGTGTTTGGAAGAATGAAACAAAATAGGGGTCAGTGAAGAGTGAAGGTAGAGACAACAGTGGTTTGAAGGCAAGAAGCGGGGGTGGTTTGTGTAAATCTTCGTGAGCTGGTCCAACACCTGGCATTTGGCATCCATTGTGAGTGATGCAAGCTAGGACCACAGAGAGGAGCCAGTTTGGAGTAAATGAAGAGTCCCAGCCTGTTTAGGGAGCAGGACTGAGGGGACTGGGATCGGTGTGGGAAGAGAAGCTGGAAGCTGGCAGCAGAGAAGTGGACACTGAAGTCATAAGAGCAAATGAGCTTTCGGAGCAGAAAACAACAGAAAGGAGACGAGCAGATCAAAGGCTAATCTTGGAGCAACAGAGGAAGGCTTTCCAAACAACTGCTTCCACAGGCACTATGGCTACGAGCCCGACAGAGACCAAGAAGAAATTCCCCCCAGCAAACAGAAGGCCTAAGGAATTTCTCACTTTGCAGCTACCCAGGTCCTGCCTTAGTACCTTGACCTCAGAACTAGATGAGATATTAATTTGGGTGAATTCCCATGTTCACTCTCCAATGCCTCAGGCAAGGAGCTAACTTTTCAGTGTTTCTTTCTATTTTGTTTAGTTTAGTTTAGTTTAGTTTAGTATTTGACTTCTTCTCTGAAGTGGCCACTATATCCTATCTGCAAGCTTAGGCCTTACTCAAGATAAAAGTGACTTTCTGGGGCTAGGTGGTATCTCTATCCCATCTCAATCCTCGTTGTGGCTCCTTGCACACCTATGGGATCAGAGAGGGGTTGAGAAATAGGATATTTTTGAGAGAATACTCTAACCTTCTGGATGCACATTTTTTGGAGTCCTATCCTCAGGATATGGGGTGAGAAAGGGACCAGTATGTGTTTTAATTCTTCAAAAAGCTTTGTGGCTTATCTCTGTCTTTGGGCAGTGTCTGGTGTGTGTATAGACACAGCTTAAATGCAATCTCAGAATGACCTGGTGATAGGAATGTTAAAAGGGTCATGTGGAAGGGAATCAGAATTGGCTCTTTCTTTGGTGCACTAATCAGTGTTCTCCAGAGAAGTAGAACAAATAGGATGGAGACAGACAGACAGACATGCAAAGAGATAGGGCAATTAAGAGGGATTTATTTTAAGCAATTTGCTGATACAATTGTGGGGGCTGGCATGTCCAAAATCTGTAAGGCAAAACTACAATAGGCTTAAAACTCAGGCAGGGTTTCTATATTACAGTCTTGAAGCAGAATTTCTTCTTCAGAAAACACTAGTCTTTGCTACTAAGGCTTCCAACAGATCAATGAGGCCCAGCTACATGATGGAGAATAATCTGCTTTACTTAATGTCTACTTAATGTAAATTATAATCACATCTAAAAAATACATTCACAGCAACATCTAGGCTGGTGTTTGACTAAATGGTGAGACACCACATCCTCACCAAGTTGACACATAACTACCCTTGTACAGGACAAGAGCATTCTCTGGAACAAGCCCTTCAGAAGCTGTGAGTCAAGGGGAATCATATAGTGCCCTTTCCAGTATGCACAAAGGAAGAAAACAGTTCTGAAAACCTCTAGCCAGCAAAGAAAAGAGTGGAAGTTATCGAGGAAGACTACAGAGGCCAGGCCTGAGAGCGTCAGACATCACTTCCCCGCGGATTTCATCAGCCATACCTAACAGCGATGGAACCTGGGAAGTGTGGTTTAGTGGTGCTCTGAAAAATGGCAAGTGCATTTATGGCCGGTGTCTGCCAGAGAGATAGAGTGGAAGTTTCTAGCTTCAGAGAGTAATTGGATAAAAAGTTGATGGGGGTCTGCTGTGGAAGAGGGGGACATGTTAAATTACCTTATCACTGTCTTTTAAAACAGAGATTTGAGAGACACAGTTTGTGTTGATGGAACAAGGAGTGGAGGCTGAGCTGGCACTTTGAAGGTTCTGATATGACCAGTGAAGAAACTGAAAGTGGTGCTACAGTTGAGTCAGAAGGGAGAGCAGGTACCCAGCAGGCAGTGAGAGGAAGTTGGGTCCTCAACTGTCAGAACAGAAAGAGGCAATGTGTCAAGTTGATAAGTCCAGAAATATTATTTATAGATACAAAAGTAACTCAGAAAAATTTAAAGCAGAAGTTGTTAAAAGTGGCTTCCTCTTAGACATGGGGCAAAGAGAAAGGAATATTAAGATTGAGAATGGCTGCTTTGATGTCTTCTGTGTTAGTCGATTTTTTTTTTTACTTTAAATAATTTTTTACTTTTCAGTTACAGTTGACATACAATATATTAGTCTCAGGTGTACAACCCAGTGCTTAGACATCATGTAACTTACTAAGTGATGATCCAGTAAATCTCATACCTATCTGGCACCATACACAGTTATTAGAATATTATTGGATATATCCCTTAGGCTGTACTTTACATCCCCATGATTATTCTGTAACTACCAATTTGTACTTCTTAATCCTTTCACCTTTTTCATGCATCCCCCCTAATCCCCTCCCATCTGGCAACTGTCAAATTGTTCTCTGTATCTATGAGTCTCCTTCTGTTCTGCTTGTTCATTTATTATGTTTTTTAAATTCAATTGTTGATAGATATGTATTTATTGCCATTTTATTATTCATATTTTTATCTTTTTTTTTCTTCTTCTTACAGAAGATCATTTAACATTTTATGTAATACTGATTTGGTGGTGGTAAACTTCTTTAGCTTTTTCTTGTGTTTCTTTATCTGTCCTATTCTAAATGATAACTTTGCTGGGTAGAGTAATCCTGGTTGTAGGTCTTGCCAATCCCTTCTAGCCTGCAAAGTTTCTGTTGAGAAATCAGCTGGCAGCCTTATGGGAGCTCTCTTGTAGGTAAATAATTGCTTTTCTCTTGCTGCTTTAAGATTCTCTCTTTGTCTTTAACTTTTGACATTTTAATTATGATGTATCTTGGTGTGGGCTTCTTTGGGTTCATCTTGTTTGGGACTCTGTAGTTCCCCCTAAATACCCAATTACCCTCTCTAGTTGTTTGATTCCATGGGTCACTTTCTTAAGAAGTGCCCTGGGCAGCCTCTCTTAAAGTCAGGAGGGAGCATCTTGTTTGGGTGTGAGATGGGGGAGTGTGAAGTGGGGAATAGCTACGGGAAAAAGAAAGAGAAAAATGGAATTCTTGAAATCTCCATTTTTCATCATTAGCCACCATCCAGATTGGCCACAATCCAGACTGAAAAGAAATGTATTCTAGAAATTCTATGAAAAACATATTACACCTTTTGCTGCATTAGAAAATGACAGTCCCCCCACCCCCCGACCAGGGCTTGGAAGAAACTGGAACTTAACTATACACAGACAACGTAAAGTTGCCAGGGGGCCTTGCTTAACACAAACTGTCTTCATTTTACAAAGATAGTGACCTAATTACGTAATATTAGGGCTAGGAGATATTTCAAGTCTTTTTGTAGCTAAGGAAACTGAAGCTGATGCTGAAGAGCTTGTTCACCGGTCCACCAGGGGCAGACCTAGAGGCTGATGGTGTAGGGGAAGGACTGCCTTCTTTCTCCTCGATTTTCACGGGGCTGGCCTAAGAATTAAAAGGACATGAGCCACCTTAACAGAAGAAAAGCATACACATTTTATTTAATATCTGTACGTGTACACAGAGTCTTCGCAATGAAAATAAAGACCCAAAGAAGCCATTAGACCAAAAAGCTTCCATGTTACGCAAGGAACTATAAATTTGGGGAAGGCGGCAAAACAAAGGGGCTTGGGCTAGGAGTCGGTAACTTGTGAGTGAGTAGAAAGCATATGGGGAAACTAATGGAAGATCAGGGCTATTTCAGTAGGTTTGTTTGTGCAGGTCCCTTCAGCATCGACCTCAGTCTCTGGTGATAAGAGTGTTCTCTTCTTGTAACAGGGAAGGCATCTTTCTCAAGGGAAATTTTATGACCTGCTTTTAGGTAGAAAAGTGGAGGTCAGAGACCCCTTTCTGCATCTGCTCTTTCTCAGGTGACTTCAGCTTAAAATAATCAATGTGCCAAAGGGGCATATTTGGGGATGGCATGTTTTGAACCACCCTTTCAATGGTAAGTCTCCACTGATCTAGTTACCAAGCCAACAAATGTGCACAGAACATCTACTGTGTATTCTATACTGTGCTAGAGCCGCAATAAATGCAAGCGCAGGTGCCTATGCAGGCATTACTCATTGATCACTGTACTCCTTCTGTTTTAGAACAACATCCAACCCTGTGTTCCAGGCAGTCAATGGAAATGAATCCTATCTGTGGTCCCCAAACATAGGTGGTTTCTTTAAATAGTTCTCAAATATATTTATTTTTTTAATTACTTTGTTGTTGTTCAATTCCAGTTGTCTGCATTTTCCCCCCACCATTCCCCCACACCCCAGCCAATGCCACTGCCCTCCCTTGCTTTCAAATATATTCAAAACACAATAACAACTGTGGGACTTGGCATTTTAAGTGTTTCAAGGAGGGGGGTATAAATGTAGACAACTGTACTTGAACAACAATAAGACAATTAAAAAATAAAATAAATAAAATATTTCAAGGAAAATGCCTCCCTATGGCCCACAGCACAGACGCAGCTCTTCCGGTCCTGCTGGTGCCCCCATCCTCCTCTTTCACGGCCCACCTGCCACGAGCAGGTGGGGTGGTGGTGCCTCTGGTTTTTTGTTGTTGCTCTCGGCACCATACTGTGTTCTTTCAACCCTCCAACAATATAAAGAGGTGGCAACTTCCAATGCTGAAGCATGCAAGTAATAATAAAGGAAGAGATAAGATATTAACAACAAAAACAGTTATTTGAAAGTCCCATTTCACAGCAGTACTAGCAAGTATTTCTGGCCAATTGCTTACAACAACAGAGGTCTGAATGAAACCCCTGATCTTAGCAAAAGAACCACCACGTTTTCTCCCTGATAGCTGACACTGAGTCACTACACACCACACGGCTACACTCACCGGCTTCTGTGAACCTCATCTTAGAGTAGTATGGAGCAAGGTATTGTGCACCATCACAACAGAAACTAAAAACTGGAGTGTGGTAGAAAAGTAAACTCCAATGTTCCCATTAAGGCACCAGGGGCTCACTGCTACCTCGGCAGTTCACTGTGCCAGTTTAAAGAGA
The DNA here is from genome assembly GCA_007922815.1 of Macrotus californicus. NCBI lineage: Eukaryota > Metazoa > Chordata > Mammalia > Chiroptera > Phyllostomidae > Macrotus > Macrotus californicus. The sequence continues at coordinate 54,930 of VMDR010002395.1, forward strand.
ATATGTGATTTATTCGACAAACTCAATATTCAGAAGCTTAACCAGCAAGGTCAATTGGAAATTCAAAAGTTCCCTTCTTTTTTTTTTTTTTTTTGGTAAATATTTTATATAAAACAAAATCAAGTTCTACTTTATTTTTAAAAGCAGTATTTTAATAATAATATATATATTTATGTTTCTGTTTTTAAATGTCTTCAAAAGACATTTAAGGCCTGACCAACATGGCTCAGCTGGTTGAGCATCTTCCCACAAAGCAAAAAGTTGCTTGTTCTATCACCAGGGAGACCCGAGCTGGGAGTCTCCCCACCTCTCTTCAGTTCTTGTCTTGCTCACGAGAGATTAATTCAAGTGGCAGGTAATACATATGGTGGAAATGAGATAACAAGTTTATTTGTGAAATAGAGAGAGAAAATAAAGTATTAGTAAGTTTGTTAGTAGGTGTGTTCTATACACTTGAGCACCTGCCTGGCTGCAAGTGGGCACTCAGATAATCTGAGTGCACCAACGATTGGGGTTCAGGGATTTAATCAGTTTCTCGGTTCTCCCTCCCACTCTCCCTTCCAGACCTTGGGACAGTTAAAAAGGCTTTCTTCCCCAGTTAGTGAAGCTGATACACACAGATTTCAAGGGCTTACCACCTCCTGCACTATTACAGCTTTGCTTGTGATTCTCGGAAAGCCTGGAAATCTTATCAGACTGGGCTCAGGACTGTGGGTCAAGGGGTGAGACATGTCTCTCTCTTGTTTCTAGCCTCCTGCTTTAAGTTCTTTATTAGATTGTAAAGGGGGAGGCCTGCTTTATTTCCCCTCTAGCCTCTCATTCTTAGCTGCTACCTAACAGTTTGAGTCCTGGTCAGGGCATGTGCCCAGGTTGCAGATCGGTCCCCAGTTGGGGCACATGCAAGAGGCAATTGATAGATGGTTCTCTCTCATGCATTGATGTTTCTCTTCTTCTCTTTCTCCTTCCCTCTCCCTCTCTCCAAAAATAAATTTTTAAAATGACATTTAATAACAATACTTCAGAAAACTGGATTTAACTCTCCAACCATCCTGTCAGCTGTTTACCTGGTACACATACATTATGGCTCTGAGACAGGCATGTCCAACTGCTCTGGGCTGGGGACTCGAGGTGAACACACTCCACTCCCACAGGGTCAATGGAAAGGCTTCTCCCTCATATGCACTGAGTATCCTGCATCCTGAAGTAGACTCTCTCAGCCAGGCTGATGAGTAGGCCTGTGTCCACTACACCTGGGATCATTTTGATAGATGTGTTCACTTCATTCCACTTGTGTACTCTGCCAAACCTCCAGTCCAGAATAAAATTTCTCTTATCCGTCACCAAGGGACCTGCCTTGTTGACAGCCACTTGAACTTCTGAGTCACAGCTCAGCTCACTTGGACATAGGCCATTGTGATAACCTTGATGGGGATGCCCTTGTGCTACTGATCCCCAAAGTTCTTTGATTCTTTCCTGAAATCAGCAATCACGATGAAGCGACTGGCATTGCTCGCCACAACCATCTCCTGGGTCAGGCAGCCTCCACCACCGTTGGTGAGATTGAGATCAGCATCTACTTCATCAGCACCATCCACAGTGAGGTCAATCTCTGGGTGTCAGTCCAGGTCACTGAGAGTTGAGCCATATCGCAGGATGAGTTGACAGGCCTGGAGGGAGAGGGAGCACAGACAGAGTTCAGACCCCTTTGTTTCGCTCTCTCAGCTATTCGCTGCACAGCATGGACAAGTGCAGAACCGCCTCCAGCCCCGGCACTTGCTTATTCCTCACATGATTCTCCACCACCCCATGGCTGACAAGCTTCTTGGCCTCCTCAGCCTCAGACATCATGAAGGGGACCAAGAAGATGCTGTTGGCTTCCCTACTTTTGGAGCTTGTTCTGCCCGTGCCCTTGTGAAGCCCAGGCAGCACATATCCCGGTGGCTGCACATGGGAACCTGGGATGCCCAAGCCCTCCAAGGCAGTGGGGCCAGAACGCACCCATAGAGGGTACACAGTATGGCACCACTTTATATAATCTTCTTGGAAGTCCTGATGCTTGTTCTCACATGTATTTCTCTCAAACACTGCAGCTCAGTTGGCCAGGGTAAAGGTATGCCTAAGCCCAAGGTCAAAACTGTCTCTCTGAACCCTGGCAACACCAGCTCAGCTTGGTCCACTAACAAGGCTGTCTGGGTCAGTACAAGGTTCCCCACTCAGCTTATGGAATCGGGTGAACAGAGAATCCATGTGGGCAATCAAGCATTAAAGCAGCTTATAGCTCAGACAGAGAGAAGTGGTTAAGGAGGAGGGAGGGAGGGAGTGTCCAGAGCTAATGACCCCTTTCATGGTGAACTTGATACCAAATGTGACACTATCCCAGTGATCTGCTTGTTACCTTGGCAATGGGAATATCACCGAGGCCTCTTTACAGCATTTAATCGTTCAACAAACTGTCTGACCACTTCTGATTTATCAAGCACTCTTCTAGACCCCAGAGATAAAGGAGGTCAGAAAGCCCACGTTCTCAGGAAACCAGCAGTCTGAAAACAGAGTACAGACTCATAAATAAATGTATGCAAAAGAAGGTTATGGACAATTAAAGAAGTAACCCTGAAATCAGAGGGTTCCCAACCAATGAAACCATATTGGAGACCAGGACAGACTACATAATTTACAGAGCCCTGTGCAAAATGCAAATGCTGAGCCCCTTATTTAAAAGTTATTAAGAATGTCAAGACAGCAGCAACAGAGCCTTAAACCAAGCCTGGGGCCCTTCTAAGTACAGGTCTTGTGTGACTCTGCAGGTTGCACATTCATGAAGTCCACCCTGTGGGAGATTCTGGTCTCTGGAAAGATAAAGACCACCCCTGAGAGGACCCAGCTCAGTATATGTGAAAGGAGAAGTGGTCAGATAATTCAGAATAAGCCCTGTGCTTTTCCCGCACCAAGGATAACTTATGAGACTGAACATCATGGTGATCCAGCAAGAGGACACAGTGGTGATTCTTTGTGTCTCAGTCCTATTTCTACATCCCCTGAAATCATAAGGATCCTCATCTGAATCTCCCTGCACAGCTTCTCAGGATTCACAGGCAAGTGATTCCAAGGCAGCTTATTCTGTGTCTGGCTTTAAAGACCATTAGCTAGCCGAGATCAGTCTTCAGCAATCTGATTAGTAGTGAGTTCAGTTGAGTTCAGCCAGACACCCTGGGTTCCTGAAAATACATGCCTTGGTCCACTGGGGAACCAAGAGCTGCAAATGTTCTTGAATATGCCAACCACTCTAATAAGAGTGAAGAGTGCTTAATTAAAGAAGTGCTTAATTACATGGGAAATAAAAAATGGAGGAAAGAAACATATATCAGCAACTTTTAGTTTAAGAGCTTAGCGTTTGAAAGGGAATCTTATGCTGGTTTGTAGTGAGGAACACAGTGCTCCCCATCCTCTCACTGCACCCTAGGAAGGGGAGTGTTTGACCTGAGTTTAAGTCAAGGACATAATGTGGCTGTGGTGTGAAGGACTGGAACTTTTGATGTGATTAACAAAGAGGTTAAAAGCTCTGCCTTGCCAGTGGCTAGTCTCTGGCATTTCTCTCTTTTTGTTGTTGCTTCTCTTGGACCCTTTTTTTACCTTTTCAGCTGCTATGGTAAGAGACACTTGGGGTGACCATTTGCTTGGAAGGGACATCCACAGGTGAAGACCAAATGGTGGGTGGCTAAGGCCAGCTCTGCTCTGGTTCCTCTAGAGAAATGCTCTCTTTCCTCTGTTCTTTCCTTTGTCTTTTGGGTTTGACCTTCCTGCTTCCCCTTGTCATGGACTTGGTAGTATCTAAAGGCCAAGATTCAGGGGGTAGGATTCATAGAAAGGAACCAAGCCTGCTTATGTTCCAGGTCTTTGCCAGAGGTGCCAAAGGAGGGCCTTGACCCACACGTGGCTGAGCCTAGCTACCAGGGTTTGAGGTCTTATAGTCATAAACCTTCTCCATGTAGCTCTCTCATGATTCTTTGATTTGGCTCTCAAATGGAGCTAAATCCAAGCTTTACTGCACTTTGTGACTTGTCTTAATTCATTTAAATGAAATAAGCATTTATAAACTTAATATGGGTAAGACACCTCTGATCATCAAATTTTTATTATAGCTTGTGAAGAAACAAGTTTATTTTGACTTGTTTATGACAGTTGTTAATTAGTTAGCATTGCATCTGATAATACTCTTCTGGCTGAAGTTGGTCTCAGTCTTTTTACAAAGCAAAAGTTTTATTCTGGAATTTGACTAAGACCAGCAGAGTCAAGCAGTATGTTTCAAAACTAGCCAGCTAAATTAAAGGGGAGGCCAAAAGGCATTTCATTTAAACTGCTGAGCAGAGTTCTGTCTCTGGCCTTGCTACCCTTCTTAAGGCCCTGCCTCCCTTTTTCTGTGGTTTTCAGGAAGGGCCCGTGGTATGTGCACAGTCTGCTATCCCTGGAGGTCACAGACTCTGTTAAGCATTCTGATTCCTGTTCCATTTGGTCTGCTCCCAGAGATCTGACTTCTAACTACTTACATTGTACATTTTTAATTTTATTTTTTATGCTATCATGGTTGTCCCACTTTTTCCCCCTCCGCCTCCTCCACCCAGCCCGCCCTCCACTTCCATAGTCAATCTACTTACTCGATGTTGTCCATATCCACGAGTCCTTCATACAGGTTCTTTGACTAATTCCTTCCCCTTCCTCCTACCAGTCCCCACCTCCCCCTCCCTCTTACAGCTGCCAGTCTGTTCCGTGATTCTATGCCTCTGGTTCTATTTTGCTCATTAGTTTATTTTGTTCATTAGATTCCTCTTATAAGTCAGATCACATGGGATTTGTCTTTCAGCGACTGGTTTATTTGAAAGTTTTGCTCTACTATAAAAAAAACTAAATAGTCTCCTACACTCTTAGCCTTTTCACACACTGCCTCCTCTCCTTCGCGGCTTTAATGGAGACTTGGATTGCCGCGGAGGGCTGTGTCCTCAGCAGCCTCTCAAGTGGAGATGGCTCATCCTTGCACACTCGCTCTATCTCATGGACACGGGTAGTTTCTTTTGGCTCTACGCTTCTTCCCACGTGGTACTGCTCTTACACACTCTTTCAAACTCCTTTTCTTTGAAAACAATTAATATCCCTCAGCTTCCTATTGCTATTAGTGTCCTGTTGCTTCTGTAACAATTACCACAAGCTAAGGGGCATAAAACATCACAAAATTATAACTTTATAGGTCTGGAGGTCCAAAGTCCAAAGTGGGTTTCACTGGGCTAGAATCAAGGTGTCAGCCATTCTGTGTGCCTTCTGGAGCCTCTAGGAGGTAGTCCATTTTCTTGCTTTTTCCACCTTCAGAAATCCTGCTCAGACCACACTTGCCTCTTCTTCCTCTACCTAGTGTTCTTCTCACTAAACGTGTTCTTTGACCTCACAAAGCCTTGCAGTCCCCCCGTGACAATCTATAAACAACCTGCTCTCTGATTAGTCCCTTCAGTGACAAGTTTATCAGCAACTCCATTTCCTCTGTCTCTTTGACCTCCTTGCTTCCCTTCCTCAGCTGACTCCCACATTTGCAGAATCACAGGCTGAGGGCTTCAGAGTCATGAGGGAAAACAGCCCATCGCTGTGCTGCCTGGCACTGCTACAGGCTTGGCTCATTGAAGGTGCTCCATGGTGCCTTCTCTTGCCTCGGGAGAGCTCCCTCTGGCAGGTTCCATGTTGAAAATTACAAACACTGACTTCTCCTCAGATGTCCCCCACAACCTCCACATCCCTCACTTTTGGCATATGATGTCTTCTCAGAGTCCAAAGAGAAAAATGGAGGCCACATGAGCCAGAGCATCCTGCACTTGTTCATTCACCTGAATTACATCTCTTCTTGCCTCCTTTCTGTTAGCTTAGAGGACAAGGGGGCCTTCTTCTGTCTGAAGGTCAAGCCCCTCTCCTGTGAGCTAAACCCCGTCTCCATCAGCTACCTCTTCTTTTAGACCTCCTTAGCCTCCCTCCATCCACACTTCTCCACACACAAGTTCAAGTCCTTCTAGCCTAACCACAATCCTTCCCTTCACACACACCTACCCTCAAGTCTCATCACATCTCTTTCCACCTACAAAGGTGGTACACAAATAAACCGAAAAACATCACCAAACCTGAGAAAAAGCTTACTCCTTCATTATAAAATGAGGAAAAAGAAAACTTTTAGTGGGAAGTCATCCACATCTACAGAGACCCAGAAGTAGGAGAGGATGCAGGTTTGGGGCCCAGACCTTACACAAGGTTATGTGTGTGTGTGGGGAGGCGGGGTTCTCTTTGTAGAAAGAACACAAAATTAGGTACAAACAGGCAAGGACACAAGAACACAAGATTAGGTACAAATGTGCAAAGCAGAAATGTGGAAGGACAGGTAAAAGTGATGGATCCTGAAGCTCAAATTTATTAGCTTCCCAGTAAATCTGCCCTTGCCCAGGTAATCGTTTGAGATGTTCCAGTAATTGAGAATGTGGCCAAGAAAGTATATATCTAGAAACTGCCATATGCTGTCTGAGAAAATGCTTCCCAGAGAGCAGTAAGCATATCACTGCTAGTATTCAAGAAGATTTGGGGGGAAACAGATAATCAAAAAAGTGTTAAGCTATGTCTTTACATTCTATTCATGGCAAGGGATACCAGCCTTCTATTTATGCTCATAACAAAAAAGTTTCTCTTAAAAAAATCTTTATTATTAATTTTTAAATAAGTTAATTTTAGCAATTTAGCTAATAATAGTACACACTGGTGGTGTAAGGGTATGGCAAACATTATGAAGACACTATGAGAATGATCACATTTGGGAAGCACTGAACCAGAAGGAATGGGAGGGTTTCTCCAAAGAAAAATCCAGAGAAACAAAATGTGTCAGTGCAACTCCACTACTGCCCAGGGGGAAGGTACCACAGCCCACAGGCATGAGCACCTGAGCTATGCGGAATATATTCCATGGTAGAGATGGATACACAACACGGCACAGACTGAGGACACCAGTCATAGCGAGACAGTTCCCTGGGCTCTGAGTTCACGTTTCCTGGCAGTCGGTCTGATTATAACTAGGCTTTGCCTAAAAGCTATAATGCTCTCATTGGCAAACCGTAAACATCTGGCTTGCTTGGTGGTTTATTACTCAATACCAATTACTCAATCAACATTTTGGTTTTTTAACGTAAGCTCTCAAGGGCTTGGAGCCCTGTGCTGGCAAACTTGGCTTCTGAATCCACCAGACTGAGGGTAAGAGGTCGATCTGCCAAGGTGATCTCACCTTTATCCTTGTCTAGGTGGCCCACCCTCCCTCCTTCCTCTGGTGCCATCTGACCTGCCTGGACATCAAACATCTCCCTCATTTGCTACTCAGCATTTCAATTGGCCTCTGGCCCTGTCACCCCTAAGACTGTTCTCAGGAAGTGTATTTATGCTCTTCTTATCTGATTTGGGCTTAAATTCAGAGCTCAATCTCTATTGACCTCTCTTTGGATGCCTTTGAATATTCGATGCCCTCCATCTGGCTTTTTGGTTCTCTTCCAACTTTTTAAAAAACTGTTTTCTGCCCAGACTCTACTTTGGCTTGCTTAATAAACAGAAATATCTCCATGGCAAAGGGCAGAGAGCAGAAGATTGGTGTCAGACCACTTACCAACTACAATAGCCCCCTTTAACCACGGTTTTGCTTTCCACAGTTTCAGTTACCCACAGTAAACCACAGTCCAAAAATATTAAATGGAAAATTCCAGAAATAAACAATTCAGGAGTTTTAACTTGCGTGCTGATCTGAGTAGCATGATGAAATCTCATGCTGTCCTGCTCTGTTCCACCTTAAAGGTGAATCATCCCTTTGTCCAGTGTCTCCACGCTGTATGTCCTATCTTCCCATTAGCCTCTTAGAAGCCATCTCTGTTATTCCAGAGAAATAAAGTCAGATTGACTGTCTCAATATCTCAGTACTGGTATTGTAGTAACCTTTATTTTACTTAATTATGGCCCCCAAGTGCAATAGTGGTGATGCTGCCAAAGAGAAGCCATAAAGCCTATGTATGTATAGAAAAAATACAGTATATATAGGGTTTGGTACTATCCACAGTTTCAGACATCCACTGGGGGTCTTGACATGTATACCCTATGAATAGGGGCGACTGCTGTATATGAATTTGAGCAAATCACTTAATCTTGCTAAGCTTCAGATTACCCATGTGAAAAACAATAATCACAAAATAACTTGTAAATAAAATTGTTGCTAGCATTAAATGAGATAACCCACATAAAGTACAGTGCTTAGCATATGATGAACACTCAATAAGTGATAGCTGTCTTTTTTCTCAACCACATCCATGGCTTCAATTCCTGTAGGAAATGATCAAATAGATTTTTTCCAGCCCTGAGCTTTCTCCTAAGAGCTAAGTTGGTATTTTAACTGTCTGCTGATATCTATAACCCCTCAAACTGAGCGGGTCTACAACTGAACTCCTACCTCAACCTCACCAAACATTTTTATCCTATCTTCATCTACTATTATCTCATGGTTAATAGTGTTATGATACACCCAGTCAACCAAGCTAGAAAATTTGGAGTAATTGTTATACCATACCTCTCTCAGACACGGCCCCTCTAATGGGCCACTAAACCTTGAATTCTTTCCCAAATATTGCTCCTTTATGTCTCATGTTCAGGCCCCAGCAGACTGTTGCAAATGCTTTCTAAGAGTTTCTTTTCCATTTTAATTTATCATCTACAGTGCTTTCGGACTTTTATCTTTCTTTAAAAATAAACCTATGACATCACTCCTCTGCTTACTGCTTACTCAGCTCTGGGCCTTTCACATTCTGGTTACACAGAACCCCTCTTCACTCCCTCCCTACTGCCACGCTCTGTCCACACTGCCTGCACTAAGGCTTTGATAAACGCTTTGCTCTCTCAATTGTCCTGCTCTTCTCTGAACTTCTGTTCCCCCAGCTTCAGCGCTCAGCTCAAACATCATCTCCTCCATGACATTTCCTCTGGATCAGCATGCTATCAATTTCTTATGACTGGGCTGATTATGTTGTACTGTTTCTGTTTTCCCCACTTGGGTGTGAGCTCCCTGACTGCTTGCATGGTTGATTTCCTCACGTGGTACTTGTCACTGTGGGAACAGAAGAGAGGCAGGTACTCAGGCCTTCTTTTCTCCTCATCCTTAGCTGAAGACCTTACTTCCTGTTTCACTCAAAAAATCAAGTATTCATTTCCCCATCTATCCGCATCTGTTCCCATAGCACTGGGTGAATCATCTTGAATGTGGAAGAACAGGTTACCACGCTAAGACTAGTCTTCCAATTGTGCATGAATTCCACTCCCCTTACCAACTCTGCAAGAGTCCTGTTTCCTACATCATCAATCTCTCCCTTCCTATTGGATAATTTCCTTCAGCACAAAATCTGAAAGATATGACATAGACATAATATCTCCCAGCTTAGAATGACAACAAAAGCAAAAACAACAAACCTCCATAGAGCTCACTTCTTCTGCTCATTGCTTCATTTTGCCTTGTAGAAAAATGCCTTGAACACATGATGAGAAGATATACTATATCCCCTTCTTGGCTCTTGACTCTCTGGAACCCACACCAATGAGGTGGTCATCCCCCCACTTTACCAAAGCCATACTACTTGAGGTCACCAATGGTCTCCCAGTCAGCAAATGAACCAAAGAGCAGTTTTCAGTCCTCATCTTGCTCAACCTGTGAGCTGCCCTTGACAGAGTTTATCACCAGCTCATTCCTGACATGCTCTTGCCCTTGATTTCTGGGACAACTTACTCCCCCCCACCTTAGTGCCACTCATTCTCAGACTCCTTGGATGGATCCCCCTCTTTCATTTCTCTCTTGTGTGGAGACTCAGGGTTCATATCTCTCTTATCTCTACCATCACTTTCTAGGTGTCAGGATCTTGACTTTAACTGTCATGTTTACCCTAAAAACTCACCAGTTTAACATGTCTAGCTCCTGCCTCTCTCCTAAATGGTTTTTGCTTTCATGTTCTTTCCCAAAGTTGTCCCACCTTTAGTGCTCCCCATCTCGATAAACAGCATCATGATTCATAGTGCTGCAGGCACCAAACCTGGAAGTCATCCTTGACTCTTTCTCTAACATCTCACATCTTCTCTGCCAGCAAGTCATGTAGATTCTAACTGTGAAAGAGATCCAAAATTGACCAGTTCTTAACCTCTCTGCTATTGCCAACATGGTCTTTCTCACTAGGACTTCTCTCTTGAATTGTTCCAACAGCCTCTACTATATAACTTGTCTACTTTTATCCTTACATCACTACCATCTGTTCTTCACAGAGCAGTCAGAGTGATCCTTTAAAAAGTCATCAAAGCCTATCATTCCTCTGCTTAACACCTTCTGATGGTTCCCATCATACAGCATAAGACCTAAAGCTCTTACAAGGCTTGGTCCTATACTCTCTGACACTGGCCTTCTTCTCTGACCCCAGAGTCTCCTGCTACTCCTTCTCCTCTTTTGCTGTGTTCCAAACACATTGACATGTTCACGGAACAGCAGGAGCGTCAGACATATGTCTGCCTCTGTGCCTTTGTACTTGCTGTTCCCTCTGCTAGAAACCTTCTTTCCCCAGATAGCCTCATAGTTCTCTCCCTTCCTTCATTTGTGTTTTCTCCCTTCCTTTGTTTGAGTGTCTGCTCAAGTGTCACTTTCTCAGAAAAATTTTCCTTGAACACTCTCCCCAATCTAAATAACATACTCCATCACTCAGTCTCCTTAACTGACTTCATATTTCCTCACAGCACAGATCTTGATTTGACATGCTATTTTTAATCTATTTATGTTCTTGATTATAGTTTCTCATGCTAGAATGTGAGTTCCAGAAAGACAGATGCTGCCGATTTTTTGCACTGCCATGTTCCTAGCACCTAGGACAGTGTCTGGCACACAGTGAGTGCTTGTATTAGTTTGCAAGAGCTGCCCTACCACAGGGCCACAGGCTGGGTAGTTTAACAGAAAATGATTGTCTCACAGTCCTGGAGGCTAGAAGTCTGAGATGAAGGTGTCTACAGGGTCAGTTCTTTCTCAGAGCCATGAGGGAGGGATCTGTTCCAGGCCTCTCTCTTTGTCTTGTAGCTGGTCATCTTCTCCCTGTGTCTCTTCACACTGTCTTCCTTCTAGCACATCTCTGTGTCCAAATGTCCCCTTTTTATAAGGATACCCATGGTACTGGATTACGGACCACCTTAATGACTTCACTTTATAGGGAGCCAATCTGCATGGCAGTGGTGAATGTAGCCCAGCCCCTGATTTGGAAAGCCAGCGGGAGCGAGGCAGCACACAGGACAAGCCCACAGATTGGTTTTCCTGTGGGGAACCAGGCCTGCATTGTACCTAGGCTGCTTTGAGGCTTGCTTTTTGCTAAAACTCCCTCACCCTGAATTGAGGCAGCAAATGTTTACTGCATATCTTTAAAGTAACTTCCTAAAGTCTGTGCTAAACCTCCCAAGGATGGAGTGTAACCAGTTCAACCATTTTTCCCCTTGCATTTACAAACATCCTTTTCTCTGTAGTAATTAGCAACATCCTCTCCTTTGTTATCTGTAAAAGGTAATCACCTAAAGCGAACCTGTGCATAGTAAATGAGGACCATCCTCCATGTAATGTGCCCAGAAAAGCAATAAAAGCTTCTCCAGACAAGAGTTGAGGCCCTCTCTCTCACTCAGAGAGTGGCCATGCTGTCCCTTTTCTCCACAGGACTCTGTAGTCTGTGTGAATCTGTTCAGCACAGCCACAACACACGGACCCCGCTGGTCAGAGTCCGCATCATTACTTTAACTTGATTATACCTCTGTAAAGACCCTACCTCAAAGTAAGGTCACATTCTGAGGTACTAGGGATTAGGATTTTAACATATGAGTGTGTTCAGGGTAGACTGAACACATACAATGCTTAATGGAGTTTTGTTGAATTAATGAATGGATGAAGACTGACTGGATAAATGAACCCTCAAAAATAGTTCTTTATATAATAAGATACTAATCCTTGCCTGTCAGTATAACATATAATTATTTTCCCCATTTATTGTTCATCTTTTAACTTTTTATGTTTCATTAGAACATGGTTTTTATATGAATCCAATCACATTCTCAAAAGCATATCAACTCCACTTAATTCTATGGTGGATATAACTCATTCAACCTAAGAGATGGCCAGCGTCAGCTTTATCAAGGGGCTCTGTGCTGTATGTTATTAACAACAAGAGCCCTTGGACTCCTGCAGGAATGAATCAGAAGTGAATTTTTATCTTGCAGCAACACAGATGTACAGTAGTGGTTAAAGCATAGAGAAGAAGGGTAAAGACACAGGATGGGAAATGTACACCTGTTTATTAATCCTTAGGGACTATGGTGAAAAGACTACTAGATGTGTGATCTAAATTTATTACAAAATAATCAAATGCCTCAACATTCTTATACTGAACATTCCTCCTTTCTTTACTAGTTTCTAAAACATGTGCATTAAAAAAAAAACAAGATAACACACAGTAAGTCTTCACTTAACATTGTCAATAGGTTCCGAAATTTCAAGCAAAATGACAATTTTACCATAGGCTAACTTATTTTATGCAAGAGTTACGTTCCTATGACATTTCATCAATGTTGTAATAAAATGATGTTATTCAAAGGCCTGCTGAGTAGTAAACAAATTAAGATGCTCCTGGGGGGAAAGGAAGATAACAAGCACATGGATTAGATTTTATGGGACTTTTGGCTACATAAAGAACTACTTAAACTTATAAGTAGACAGACAAAACAATGAGTAACTGAATGCAGGGCTCATGCTTAACCAATGCTCACAATTTTGCAAAATATCATCTTGCTATGTGAACAGTCCACTGAGAAGAACTTACAGAAATGGAGTTCAGTGTCATAGTAAATTTAAATTTAGAGCTAAACTAATTTGACACATTCAATAATGTGCATCGTTATGGTGGCGCTTGAAAATTAAGAGTAAATGGGAAGTGGCTCACTTGGTGATTTTAATTAGCACCTTACAGTCTATCAAAAATGTCTAGGATTAGCTGGGAAGGAAATGAGACAAAACATGGCTGGCGGCCTCCTGTGCTGGGACCCTTTTGAGAAGACCTCAAATTTCAGAACCCTGGGGTCTACAGCAATAGACAACTTTCTTGGTCCTGTGGGGGCACCCAGGGATATCTGGACACTAATATCTGGGCTTTACTTGGCCGTTCCCTCTTTCTGGAATGCCTCCATCTCTCCTCCACATCTAGGTAAGTCCTTCTCAGGTTCAGATTTCCTCTGAGGTGCCATCTAGATGCACATCCTCACAATAACCTCATAAGGAAGTGGTACTGACATTCTGAACTAAACTTCTAACACATATAACCTTATTTCTTCCTGCCTTCTACAACTTAAGTCTCCAGTTCTCAGGTCAGGAAAGGAATTTGGTGAACAGTGGAATCATCTAGAGCAGAGAGGCTGAGACACAGATGCAGTAGAGGAAATCCAGACACAATGCAGAGTGTGTTATCTGGAGATTTAGGTGCAGGAAGTTGTCCAAGATGGCCGAGAGTGGGCTGGAGAGGTTATGATAGGAGGAAGTTCTGGCAAGGGGACAGAACAGTGATGGAGGGTCTTGGAGATCTACATCCTGTGCAGATCTAGGCAGGCTGAACTGAAAAGGCCTCCCCCAAGACAGTCAGGACATAAGCCTATGGAAGTGTGTGGAAGCAAGCAGTCTAGGTCCAGTGTTAGAAGAATTGAGGTACCAAGTAAGAAACCAAGGTAGGGATCCAATTATAGAAAAACAGGGCACAAGATTAGTGAACGCCATAAGCAAGACTGACCAGTTGCTATAAAACCTGGTCTGAAAACTTGGAGCTCCTTAATTTTCCCTTGACAAAGAGGACTTCCTGTACTTGAGACAAGGTCAAGATAAGCACCCATGTGAGAACTAGAGAGCTACAGAAGGAATCATTACAACTATGCTTTGTTTGTCTAACTCTGTTTTTATCATTGTGATAAAGGATAGATGAGACTATCATATCAGAGATGCATTAAATGTGTTTGACCTTCCACTTTAAGTAACATTCTTTCCTTTTTTCTTTTATCTCAATCTTAGACCTTGCCCTAAGCTTAATAATTTACTATAGGACAGTCCCTGAGATTCAACACTCAGGAAAGAAGTTATGCTAGGGATGTTGCTTAGATACACCGAGTTTGTTTGCCAGCATTTGTGTTCATTCTTGAGCTACCCTTTTGAGTTTTGCCTTCAATGCATTGTATTCTCTGATTTAGAGTAGACTAGATTTGTAGAAATCCCAGGAATAGATGAAATTATGAATATTTTCTCTAACCCAAAATGGTTGACCTATTTCATCCCTTTTCAATATTTTAGATTTTACTACTTGTTTTATTTTATGGAAGTGGGGTGTGGGGTGTCGTTGTCAATACAAAGCACAGGCCAGGCATCAGAAAATGATCCAACTTGCTCAGTGGCCGTACAACAAAGCAAATGCCATCTTTTTTTATGTGATTAAGTTTAAATTAAAAATGAAATAGTGATGTGAGAATTTATTCTTTAAAAAATACAGAACACAGTCAGAAAAGAAGAGCGTTTCTTGGGAACAAACTAGGGATAAGAGAGGAGCCACTTACTCAGTTTTGAAGCAACCTCTGGCCCCAAACACGGTATTAATATGTCTGAACACAGCTGTTGAATGAACGAGATGAGAGACCAAACTCATACCTTGGGTTCCTGAGGGAGGGAGCCCCATGTGGGTGGGTTTGGAGGTGGGTAGGGGTGTCAGGAACAGAAACGGGCCTTGCACTTTATGCCGCCCTCGGTTACCAAGTAGCAGAGCCTCCTACTCGTGACTCCCCTCCGCCCCACAGCACATGGACACCGCATTTTTCAAGCTGACACCTGAGTGTTTTCTATGTATTGGACACATCTCTAAGCATGTTTAATCCTCTCTACAACCCTGTGAAGTGGGTACATTTTATGGATGGGGAAGTTGAAGCAGTTAATTTGCCCAAGGTCACATAGATGAGCATGCCACTGAGGGACTGATCAATTCCAGACACTTTGGCTCCAGAGCGAAGTACTGAACTGCATTTAATACTCTTCTCATTGAGAAGGGGAGTATGCCCTGGCTGGTGTGGCTCGGTGGATTGAGCACTGGCCTGCAAACTAAAAGGTCACCAGTTTGATTCCCAGTCAGGGCACATGCCTGAGTTGCAAGCCCTGGCTGGTGTGGCTCAGTGGATTGAGCACTGGCCTGCAAACTAAAAGGTCACCAGTTTGATTCCCAGTCAGGGCACATGCCTGAGTTGCAAGCCGGGTCCCCAGCTGGGGACCTGTGGGAAACAATCAATTCATGTTTCCCTCCCTTTCCTTCTCCCTCCCTTCCCCTCTCTCTAAAAATAAATAAAAATAAAGTCTTTTTGAAAAGTGGGGGAGAATATAACAAAGGGTCAGTGACAGCTAGACAAAACTTAGGGCTGAGACTGGGAAAAGTCCGGGACAGAGGGGAGTGCTTTTCCCCTAGTGCAGCCCCCCATTGGCAATGGGGGTTGAGAAGCCACCCCTCCATCCTCACTCCCCACCGCTCCCAACTCCCCCTGCTGTTCTCTCTTCCATAGCACCTATCACCTTCTCACATGCCACACAGTGTACTTGTTCATCTCACTCAGGAGTGCCGTCTGTCTTGATCTGTTTTCTTCCTCAGGGATCTCAAGTGTCTAGCACTCGGTATTTATTAAACAATAAATACCTGCCACCCCCTCACTTACTGAGATATCTGGGAAGATTAAAATGTTCAAATTTATAACACACTTCAAAACAGTATATCAAGAATGGGTAAAATATTAAGAGGTAAAGAAGACCCCTTGGGACGAAACTGAGTGCTATGCGATTGTTACTGCCATTGTTAACGTCCAAGGAATCGTTCGGTGTTAGAGCTTCGCTAAAATCAAGGTGACACCCTTCCTGCCCCAGGGGATTATCTCCTAAGTAAGACAAGTAAGACTAGACAAAAAAGCACCACAGGAATGAGACAGCAGGAAGTGGGCAGAGGGAGGCTGCGGGTTTCAATTTTCCTTTTCTTCCCAGCCTTATTGTTTCATTCTTTCTCTTTACTTTTTTTTTCTAACTGTCCCTTTTGATCTATTGTTAAATCGTATGCTCTGACACTTCATTCAAGCGAAGTCTTTAATTGCATAATTTTAAGGTTGTTCCAGGATTAAACCACACTGTTGTGTGACTGAGTCATCCTTCGTGTAAGCTGCACAATAGACCCCTGCTTGAAATCTGACCTTGGTGATGGTGAGAAGATGTGGGGTAGCCCCGAGGAGCCCAAGCTCCCAGCTCTGCAGCTGGAGGCCCTGCTCTGCCCCGCTGCCCTCCTCCAAGTGTTTGCCTGATCTGGGACTCTCCCTGCAAGTCCTAGGCAGGTGCCCTCTCCACCTCTCGGATGGGGCTGACATGGAAGCAGAGAATTCTGCAGGGATCCACCTGAGGGTTGCTCCTGAAGGATGTTTCTTGTGATTCTGAAATCTGCCCAAGGACCTGTGTTCACAATGACATTTTGGATTGGCACCCTTAAAGCAGACTGTGTCTTCCACAGGCATTGTCACTGGAGATAAATGACTACACAAAGATGCAGAATTATCGGGAAGAGAATGAGGGAGAGATGACCTCAGACTATTATTAATGAGTTAGTAGTAAAAAGTAAAGGAGCTTGTTAGGTGCCCAGAACATAACAAGTACTTTACATCAGTCAATTCACATGTACATTAATTCACTCCTCACAATAACCATGTGAAGAAAGTGCTATAATTATTACCGGTAGAAAAGCAAAACAGGTTAATAACGTGCACAGGGGCACACAGCTAGAAAGCTGCAGGACTTGGGCCCAGGCTGTGCGCTGCCAACTCTGCTCTCAACCACAACTCAGTTTTTCATTCTGCGCTGAAAATGCACAGTGATGATAAAAATACCTGCCAAATAGGATCCTAAGTGCTTTATGGATTCTCTCATTAAATCTCCATGAAAACTCTACGGGGTAACCCCAGTGGAACCCTGAGAGACACATCAGACAAACCTAGACTAGGGGACATTCTATAAGATACCTGGCCATACTGAAATGGGGTGCAGAGTGAGGGGTTCCCAAAGATACCTCCACAGCCCATGGTTGGGAGATGGAGGAAATGAGAGCAACAATAAGGCATTTAAGATGCCATGCATCACTATGGCAAGTCTCTCCTGAAGGAAAGCTCTGCTGGCACCTGGTGAAAGGTCTACGTGACTTTCAGAAAGTACAGTGCCAAGTATGAGGTCAGGTAGGAAGCTCTTGGGGAGCATTAAAAATAAGGGCAGACAGCCATGAGGGTGCAGCCATGCAGGTTGAAAGGATAGAGAAGGCCCTCCACCCCCGTCCACCATGCGGTCTGATGTGTAAGGAAGTGCCACACGGTTTTGGATTAAGACCTGGAGTGAGAAAGAGGAGACTCCCTGGGAAACCTGCCTGGAGAGTGCAGCGGCATGGCCGACAGTGCTGGGAACTGCAGGGACCTGCCCGCCCAAGCAAGGATTCGTGGGAGACGTCCGGAATGCTCAACCGTGGCTGGGAAAGCTGAGCCGTGGACTTCTGCTTTTCTGAAAGACAGAACCTCTGACTGGCATGTTCTGAACATGGCCAGGGTTGTCAAAGAGAGGTAGGACTGTGTATTTTTGGCTGTCTTAAAGGGAATGGGACTTAACAGCAGAATTCCACCATTATTCTGAATCTGTGTAACCTTTAAATAAACCACCTCTTCCCTTTCTCACCAAACTCTTGCACTGGGAGTCATGCTTCCTGGAGGCGGGCAGTCGAACCCCCACAGCTGTTCCAGAACAGCACAGGCAGGGTTCTCTAACAATTTTCCTTAAGACTCTCAAGGTCATGGGAAATAAGGAAATGTTGAGAAACTGTCATAAATTAGTTGAGACTGGGGAGAAAAAACAACAAAATACAATGTGGTTTCCTGGGTTGGATCCTGCAACTCAAAGAAGCCATCGATGGTAAAACTGGAGAAATTGAAACGAAGCCTGGGGTTTACTTAATAATAATTTCCCAGTGTCAGTTTGTTGATTTGGACAAAGTGTCATGATGACATAAGATGTAAATAGTGAACAAGACTGGGTGAGAGATTTAAGGGCAAACTATACTATCTTCGCAACTTTTCTGTTAATCTAAAATTACTCCAAAATTAGAAGTTTATTAAGAAAAAAAATCCCCATGAGGTAGGTTCTGTGACTCCGTTTACAGAGAGCCGCAGCTTAGAAAGATTACCTTGCCCGTAGCATCACAGCTGTAAGCGAGATGTATCCCATTAGACCCCTGTGACAATTTAAACAGGATCGCGTGTGATTTATTGTACTTGCTCTTAGGACCTCCTTGTGGTGTCCTATGGGCACCGTAGCCTGCTGATCCCTGGGAGGGCCTGGGCCTGGCTCTGCTCCAGCTCTCTTTTCCTAACCCAAGAGCACCGTCTTACATTTACTGAGTGCGTACATGATTTGTTTCCTTTAATCCTCAAAACAGCCCTATGAAGTATTACTACATTTTATAGACAAAAAATAATAATAGGGCTTATAAGCATTCAGTAACTAATTGGAATTTGAGCTTGAGCCCAAATTTGTCTAAAACCAAAGTGTTGGCCTAACCACTCATAGCTACCCGCTCTGCCTTGCCTGCATGCTGCTCTTTCCTTTTTGGCCTTAACTATAGCTACGATGAATAATTTTAGGTTAGAAATGTCTGTTACATTGAATGGAAACTTTCTTAAACAGTGGAAGTAAAGGAAACTGGACCACTTGGCCACCAAAAGTGAGCAGCAAAAGTAGAGGGGGAAATACATCCTAGCAGCTCACCAAGCTTTATACTAAAATATTTCAAGTTTTTGTGTCTCTGCAAGGATTATTTTGAAATTGTTTTGATTAATATCAATAGTACTAAAAGCTGCTGATGTGTAAAAAATGCCTACAATAGTGCCAGGCATTGTGTTAAATGTTTTTTTTTTTTCTCAGATGATCTAATTGAATCCTGAGTCAGGTACTACTACTATCTGCATTTGACAGGTGAAGAAATATAAGGCAACGATTCGAAATTATGTTCCTGAGGGGAGTGGGTAGGAGCTGGGAATGGGCAGGAGCTGGGGAATGAGGGGCCAGGCTCCAGGATCAGATTCCTAATTGAAATAGAGCACTTACGCTTTTATCTGTTTTGCTTATTAGACATATTTGGAAACAGTCCTTTCAAGAAAGAGTTATAAGGTGTGATGGTTAGTTTTATGGATCAACTTGGCTGCCCTGTAATCATTTACTCAAACACGGATCTAGGTGTGGCTGTAAAGGTATGTTGTGGACTGGTTAACATCCATAATCAGTTGACCTTAAGTAAAGGAGATTAAGTAGATTACCTTCAATAATGTGAATGGGCCTCATGCAATCAGTTAAAAGGCCTAAAGAGCAAAAACTGAGGTTTCCTGGAGAAGAATTCTGCCTGGAGACTGCAGGATTAACTCCTGCCTGAATTTCCAGCCTCTGTCCTATGAACTTTGAACTTGCCAACCCCCACAATAGCATGAGCCAATTCCTGAAAGTAATACCTCTCTGTCAACACACACACACACACACACATACACACACACACACACACACACACACACACCAGTACCTGTTGGTTCTCTCTAGAACACCCTGACTGATACACATCGCTTAAACAAAAGTTCTACAGCCTTGCTACTCAAAGCATGGTCTGCAGGCCAGCAGCACCAACAGGAGCTAGGAGCTTGTTGAAATGCACAACCCCAGGCCACATCAGATTTACTCAATGAGAAACTGCATTTTAACAAGATCCCCAGATGGTCCTTAAGCACCTTTGCAGTTAAAGGGGGATTTAACACAACATAAAGAGAGTAAACTTCATGTATTTAACCTGAATAAAATCCTCAAACATTTCAGCCTTGAGGGCAATTGAATAGAACTTCTGAAAAAGAATAAAAATACAGCTTACCTCCTTTGAACTAAATGGCCCACTGGCTGCCTAGTATCAATATCATCAACCACATGAACTTGCCTTTAAGCCTCCAGGCCACCAACATGGTCATAAACCCAGAAATGGGCCTATTTGCTTCTAACAAAGACACTTTCTCAGCTATTACTGCATTTATGTCCTATTTCTTATCTTTCCTCAAGGAACTCAAGCATTTCTTTCTTTTAACTAAAAGGAAAACAAATCCAAGACTGAGAAAAGTGTTAATTAACTTATTACCAGATGGGGTCTGGGCCCACAGCAGGTCTGCCTCAGGCCTGCCGGTGGAGGTACATGGGTTCTTGACTTCCTGTAAAAGAGATTTCACAGCACAAGTCCAGGTGATTTAGACAGTATGTTGTCTATGGTCATACCATCCTAAACATGCCTGATTTTGTCTGATCTCAGAAGCTAAGTAGTGTCAGGCCTGGTTAGTACTTGGAAGGGAGAGTATGTTTATTAAAGCTGGGGACAGTGAAACTGATAGGGGACTTAAGAGTTGGAAAATTTTAGTTTAAGGTAAATAGTTATAAGCCTAGCAAGTAATGTATATGTTAAAGCTTTTGTTTCAGAAAGTACAGATAAGGCCCATCCTGGCTCCTGGGAAAACAGCCGGCCTCCTGGGGCACCACTAAAGATTACCGCCTGGGGACAAGTAGAGGCATCTGGGCCTTTGTGTTCCAGAGAGAGACAGACCACCACCCACCCCTGGGAATAGCTAACCCCCCAGGACTGGGATGTTGCAGTTTCTTCTACATGACCCTCCCTGAATTTCAAAACCCCTCACTGCACCTAGTTGATTCCTTGCTATAAAAACCTTGGCCTGGAAAGAAAATGTAAGATGGTCTGTTAGGGTATGAGCCCGCTATCTTCTCAGATCACTGGCCATCTGGATAAAGTGCCTGTAAAGATTCAATTGCTGTCATTGCTTATTGGGTTTGGTAGTGACAGGCAGCCCAAACGCTGGTGCCTTTTCCGGTTTCAAAACAAAGGAAGGGCTTAAGGTAGAAGAAGCCACAAGAGAGAGAATGTCAGAGAGAAAGGGGACCTTAGAGATGGGTTCAGAGGGTTAGCTCAGGATGGGCTGCCACTGCCCACTGCTCCCCTGGTTGCAAGTCTCAGGGGGTCCCTTCGAGTTTAGGAGAAAAGCAGCAGAAATACAAGGCATGGGCACTCTAGTGAGAGCCCTCCATGTGCCCTTTGTCTTGAGGTGTTTTATCTTTCTTTGGCCAGCCAGAATCCTAGGGCAATCTCAGGGGAGTGTCTTCACAGAATATTCATTAGCTTTTCAGGTGTGTCCTTCAGTGAGTCGATCCATCAAAATGTGTGTACTGTGGGGCCAGGGGTCATTTTCTGGTTAGTTTCATTTTTAAAGAATGTCACTGAAGAGGGACGAGGATGTAGGACATTCTTTCCTGGGCTAGTCTGGAGTGTATAAACCATTTGCTCCTAAGGGTCCTTGGTCAGGGAAGATAAAACCTTGTGATTCACTAGCTGGCTGTAAATTGCTCAAATTGTTTGGCCTTGTTTAATTATCTAGTCTCAGTTGCCCTTATTCCTCTTGTCAAGGAATTTCCCTAGCTTCTGACTCTCCTGCCTTAAATTGACATTCAGTTTCTTCCCAAAGAAGTTGCAAAATACTAACTAAAAGACAGACTAAGACATCCTGAAGGCTCAGTCTCAGTAGAAATCCATATGATTTCAATCAATTTAGCAAGTTATTTTCTTTGACTAAAATTCCGCCTGCCTCTTTTCAAGATTTGCACTCAGTTACCATGTGCTGCTGGAGAAAAGGATGAGATTTCTTTTACTATCACTGTTAGCCCATTTGTCAGTCTAGGGGTCCAGCCTACCTGTCAGGCATTTTCTGTTATTCTCTGTAGCTGGGTTTTATATTATCTGCACTGGATGATATACACCAGAATCAGTTAAATCATTCCCCACTTCTGCTAGAACCACTTCATAACTCTTTTAGTATTGTATATAGACTTGTGGGATGCCATTTCACATCCCAAGAGTCAAAACAAATGATTTAATCTGGTAGAAGACAGTAAAGGCCTTCATCCTCAGGCATCACAGCAATTCTCCATAGAAATTAGAACATTCATGAAGTTCCCTCTAGCAGTTAAAGGCCATGCTGCCTTGTTTTTTGTGTCCTCCCACTTGTGGCTCTGTGGGTGCCAGGAGAACAGGAGGAAAATCAGGACTAACCTAAGTTGAATGCTGAGTTCCCATGGGTGGACTTTCTTCCCTCAGTAACTTGGTGGCCAGGTAGCAGCTGATAACTCCATTTCAGGGGTCCGAAATGTTACTGGTTCTCAATTGGAGAGAGAGTATGAGGGAGAATTGCACCAGATGCTTTCTGAAGTTGCAGACACACCTAAAGATTTTGGTTCACTAGACCTGGGCTCAAAAAGGGTGGGAAGCCCCCCACAGGTAGTTCTGATAAAGACTATCCTGGTTGGGTCCCTGACTTTAAATACAGGTGATACCTTGGCCACTAAAGTTTCTACACCCAATTCCAGGGGGGGAAGGTTCCTCGCATCAATTCTCCAACAGCAGCTGGGTGTCCTACAGTTCAATTCAATTCTGACATATATACTTGGAGATAGCATCAGATACCACAGATTAGGTGCTCAGTCTCACAAGACTGCCCCCCTTGCTCCCACTTCAGATGCCAGTAGAAATTCCATGTTGTTACCTGTACTCTTGACTGACTAGCTATAAATCGAATTCCCACAACCCCCTTCTCAGGTTTAGTTAATTTGCTACGGTGGCTCACAACTCAGAAAAACATCTTACTTACCATATTACCAGTGAATTTTAAAAGGATTTAACTCAGGACCAGCCAAATAGAAGAGGTGCATAGGGCAAGGCATGGGGAGAGGGGCACAGGATTTCCATGCTCTCTCGGAGCACTCTGCCAGCACTTCCACACGTTCACCAACCTGGACGCTCCCAGAACCCTCTCCTTTAGGCGTTTATGGAGCTTTCATTAAATCCTTAGCCAATGGAGACTGATTCAACCTCCAGGCCCTCTCCCCTCTCAGAGGCTGTGGGGTGGGAATGAAAGTTCCAACCCTGGAATCGCATGGTTGGTTCATCTGACAACCAGTCCCCCATCTTTAGGTGTTTTCCAAGAGTCACGTTATTAGCCTAAACCTGGTTGTGGTGGAGAGAGGCTTGCTATGAATAACACCCAAGCCACCTCTATGGCCCTGAAGCGATTTAAGGAATCGAGGATAAGAGACCAAAGTGTATAGCAAAAGATGGTCTCCTTGCTCTCATCACTCAGGAAATTCCAAGGGTTTGGGGAGCTTCGAGCTGGGAATCATGGGTGAAGACTAAATATACTTGTATATCTGAGAAATATATATTTGGTCATCTGAATGATCAAACATCTATTTCTTGTTTTGAAATTTTATGTATTTCCTCTAAATCATAGTATCACAGCTACACATTGTAATCATTTGCAGTGTTGGTGAGGGGTGCTAAAAATACTAATGCCTAAGATTGTGCCTCAGATCAACTAAATCTGATGCTCTGAGAGTTAGCCCTGCATATTTTTAAAGCCTGTGCAGTCAAGGTTAAAAACATCATGTCAGGAATTCTTTTTATCATTCTTTTTATCTCAGACTTGAACATGTGAGCACTTCACTTAGCCATGCAGACTCTGACTCAGCAGCTCTGTGGTGGAGCCTGACATTGTGTATTTCTAGCGAGCTTTCCAGGAGATGCTGATGGTCCATGGACCATCACACTTTGAATAAGGAGGCATTTCTCATAGTGAGCTCCATAGCCCCAGTGTTAATAAATTTGAGTTAACTAAGATTGTGAGATAGAACATAGAATGCTCAGTTTTGTTTGAATTTCAGATAAATAACCAATCATTTTTAGTATAACGATGTCCCAGATATAGCATTTCTATACTAAAACATTGCCCATTCTGTGGGTCTTTAGTTTCACAAAATACTTAAGAGATTCTACATGAAAAACATGTTTTGTGGAAGAAGACAATGCTGGATTAAACAAAGTTAGGCAGGCTTCTTTTTTGCAGGATCTTGCCAGTGTTGAAAATACTATTGTTTTTTGGGACTCTCTCGAAAGGAGTATTTCCTGAATTTATTTGGTCAGCTATCTTATTTCTTGCAAAATATCTCCTAAGATTAGTAGTACCTAGAATACTCTGAGTAATGCTGCCTAAATATGTCTATTTATTTACATTTTTTCCTATTATTATGAAAAGAACAAGTGCTCATTATGGAAAATTGTTAAGTACGGAGAAATATAATACGAAAATGTGGCTCATAATCTTGTGATCCAGAGGTACCCACTGCTAACATGTTAGCCTATTCTAAATGATGAAGGCTGGTGGCTCAGGAAATGAAAAAGTTTTTATGAGGAAACTAGGACTTTTGAATGTAAGCAGGGAGTCTTGATGGACTGGAAGAGAAAGGGTAGAATAATAAAAGATTTAATTGTTTGAATGTTAATAAAAATAAGCAGGAGGGATCGGAACATAATTTTCCCATTTAGTGTCTCTTACTGTACTGAGACCATATAATTAGATTTCTAGGTATTTATTTCACTTCTAAATTTCTGATAAACACTCTGCCTAATTAGCACAGAAATATCTCAAAACTTCAGCTTCTATTCCATCATTATTTCTGGCTTTTACCACTTTATTTCATCTTGAAGGCAAAGAGTATTACTATTTCAGGCGGTTGAGTATTTCGCTATTATCGCTGAAATAGAATTCTCCAGCAGTCACAAAGTCATAATATGCTTACATCCATGAAAGAATTTCAATGGAAAATGGAACTGAAGCATACAAAAATGGGGACTTTCAGAAGAACAGAACTTAAGAATTGAAAGGCTGGTATCCCCTAAATGCCCAATTTAAGGAAGACTGAGACTTATCTCCTGACCTGTCAACCACTGGCAAGATTCCCTCCCCATCCTCAAGCCAATTAACTTACTGCTTGGACCCTGGTGCAGTAAGGGAATCCCTTCCCCTCCCTGCACTCCTTGCCCATAAATACTGCCCGCCCCATACCCTCCACCAACTCCCTTGTAGCTTGTAAAGCATGCATTTCCCGAGGGGCAATTCCTCTGCTATTCCCAAATAAACTCAATTTTTGGTAATTGGAGCTTGCCTCAGTTTACCTCCTTATTTAGGTTGACACATCTTTCCAGCATCACAGCTCCTATCTTTACAGCCCTTAATAGTTAGCACTATTACCAAGCACTTTCACATAAGTTATATCCCTGGAGTCTAACCACCACCCTGGATGGGAAAAGAATGTTTGTTATTATTGCCTTTTTAATTTTTAACAAATAAATAAAGTGAGGCTCACAGAGATTAAGTGATTTAGTCAAGCTAGTAAGTGACCGAGTTTGAACCAGAACTAACATCTTTGACTCGACCGCCTGTGCTGCTGCATAAAACAACCAGGGGACAGGTTTTGTGCCACGTTTGATCTTTAAAGGCTTCAATGTTTGCGTTTTCATGGAAGACAGAAGAAAGTAATTTTCGAGGTTAGTAAATATAGGCATTCCTTAAGCATGGAATTTATTTTTAAAAGAATCTCATATTCATTCTTATGCTACATTCTGGGCCCCACCACGTGAGTGTTTAAAAATAAATACTGTGTTCTAATGCTGTAAGCACAAACTGGAACTAAATCTCGAAGCTTTCACTCGATAGATGTTTAGTGGGTGCTGTTCTGGGTCCTACCGGAGACACAGTCAGATATTCCGACTCCCCACTCTGCGCCATTAGCCTCTACGCTAGGGCCATTCTCCAAGAATTCTTTGGAGGCAAACCCTAAACAGTGATTTTTGTTGTTCTTGTCTTTTCCTGACAGTTTTTCCATCATTGAAAACGGTTTTAAGGAACAGTCTTCAATGCATAATATTCATTCTGTCCTTTAGTTCGCAAGTATTCGCCAAGCACCTACTCATGCCAAAGAGCTGGCACCCAGTAGAAAATAAGACAGAGTGGATGCCTCAAGGACATTCTACAGAAAACAAATAAATGAGGTAATTTCAGATAGTACATTCTATGAAAAAAGTGGAACAGGGCAATCTGATGAGAGAGTGACAGGAAGGAATGAGTGACTGAAGACCAGAAGGCTGCGTTAGACTGGGCAGTCAGGGAAAGTGCTCCAAGGAGCTGGCATTAGAGCTGAGCATCTCAACCTTCCACAAAGTTAATGGAAGCCCCAGTTTGTTTTCAATTAACACTCAATCCAAATGTTTCTACTTCATGCAATTTCATCACTGTGGTTTACTATTTCCAAATATTTGAAGTTTTTTCCTTTTGGCGAAGTTCCTTTGTGAACAGTTCTATGTTAATTTGATGCTTGAGAGGCTGGTTGGTAAGATTATTTTTACGTGAAATATTTCTCTACTCCCCTTTTTCTTCTCAGTATATCTATCTCAGCTGCATCAACAAACTGGCCTTGAAAACGTGCTCATTCCTGGTACATGAGACTTCAGTTTGGGTGTATGTAGTCTCCTAGCATGAGGAGAAGAAGGGGAGGCATTCAGAGAAGGGTATATTGTTTTTCCTCTCTCTGTCCCCATGCAGGCTTGCACAGTGGGAAAGCCTCTGTCTCCATTCTATCCCAAATCGTGTTCCCACACACCTCTTCAGTATTTTGAGCTACCTAGGAACTACAGATACAGAGCCCAGAACCCTCAGGAGGAATGCCCAGGAAATGTATGACTTTTGAGTGTGTTTCTTTTTCCTTCCTGAAGATGAGAAATATATATGATATAATCATCTGTGGGGTCTTTTCGAAATACGCCCCTTCCGTTACTGCTATGTGTGTGAACGGAGAGGGAGGAGCCGGAGAAGGCTTTCAGGTGAACCTCATGAGTCCCACACTACTGTGCCCTTCTTAACATAATGCATGGAGGGAGGGAGCAAAGTCTAAATTGTGACATGAATTAACAGTGGTGAGTTAATTATCTTTTATTCAAAAGATAACTATTGAGTCCTGGCCAGGTGGCTCAGTTGGTTAAAGTGTCATTCCACACACTGAAAGGTTGCCAGTTTGATCCCTGGTCAGAGCATGTATGGGAGGAAACTGATCAATGTTTCTCTCTCACGTTGATGCCTTTCTCTCTCTCCCTCTCTCTCACTTTTAAAGATTTTTGTTTATTTATTTTTAGAGAGAGGGAAAGGGGGGAGAAAGAGAAGGAAACATCAATGTGTGGTTTCCTCTTGTGTGCCCCCTACTGGGGACCTGGCCAGCAACCTAGGCATGCGCCTGAGAATAGAACTTCCGACCCTCTGGTTTGGAGACCAACACTCAATCCACTGAGCCACACCAGTCAGGGCTCTTTCTCTTTTTGCCTCTCTCTCTCTCCCTTCCTCTCTCTCTAATCAATAAACATATCTTCAGGTGAAGATTTAAAAAATGGTAACTATTGAGTCAGAATACTATACGCAGCAGGAGGGACTAGAAAAAAAACAATACATGAGTTCTACCTTCAAGGGCTCACAATTTAGTTGGCAAGGCAGATTTGGAAACAGGTAAGTTATACCGAAGTGAGACAATGATTATATAAAGAGGTTGCATTCATTATCATACGCAGTAAGATCTTAAAATGCAGTAAGATCCAAAGGACTATCCAATACTATGAGACTATTTAATAGATGTTGCATTTAAAAGGAATAACATTATTATGAATGAACAACCCCAGGAATTTTCCACAAATATTTGTTTTAAGGAGATAGGAGTACATCTGTCAAGGCTGAGCTTACAGAATAAAGGAACGCCATCGTGCTGAGCAATGCACAGTCGGCATAGCTAACCCTGCAGACAGAAATCACCTACCGCAGACCCATGCTTTCTCTCACACCGACCTACCACCCTTTACAAAGTTCCATCCGTGACCATTGAAATGCAGCATAGGAACAGGCTCAGAAATCGCAAGCGAATTTCGTGGGAAAGCTGGCCCGGAAAACTTAGCATTCACAAGGACATTAGTAGTTATGCTTTCACCAACCCACTCACTTTCCTGACAACGTATCTGGGGCCCAGGGAGTTAAAGTGTCTTGCTCAAGGCCACACAGCTAGTTAGTGACAGAGGCAGAAAGCCTGGGGTCTCTTGATTTCTCTAGAGCTATATAGTAGATGACATCTCTGAGTTAGCTGGCCATGTTTTTGTAGAAGGAAATAGATATAAAAACCCTCTCAGTCCACACATGGAGTAAGCTGTAATCAAGAATAGCAGACTGTTTAAAAAGAGAAAACCGACAGGCTCTGAGAGATGTACTGAGAGGTACTTGGCGCCATGCCCTGTCTCTCCCATCCCTCGCACACACACGCCCCTGTCCACCTGAGCACCGCTGGTTTCTCCCTAATCCCCTTTCCCTAACTGCTATTGGCTTAATCGTCCGCTGGGCCAGATCTTGCTCACCAATGCCAAAAAAATCCCCAATTCATCCTATATTTCAACTAAGCATAAAGTATCTCTTTTACGTCTCCTTCTACTCAAGGTGACATAATCATAAATAATTCTCTGTAAAATATTTCACAGGCTGACATCTGCTTTTCCTTCCTCATCTCCCAAAAGGAGGTGATCATAAGCAGAGCTATGAAAAAATTGCTCCTACAGCTGTTTCCATTATACCGCTACTTCTCTAGTTGCAGTCCTGAGGGTGTTTTCTACTTGTGTTACCTAAGAAATAAATCCTCTTGCCTTAAAAACAAATAAACAATGTATGGTGGCAAAGTTCTAGGCACAACATAAATCTCACCAAATTAGTCGTGTTCACTAAGATCTTCCGAAAACTGGCTTCAACGTTGACCATCCTGCTTATAGAGCCGTCTGGTAACGGCCACTAACATGAAAGGACTTCTGTTCCTTTTTTCAAGGGCCCATGTTGAACACAGAAAGAATTCTCTGCTTTTGCCCAACAAAGGGGGTCTTTCTAAGGAAAGTCTCTTGAAAAAATTGAGACAAAGGAAATACCTTTACTTAAAAAAGGGATTTGTGATTCTGGAGATGTGCCTAATTCCATAAACTATAGCTCTGTTACTGGAAAAAAAAAGTCAACCTGTCACATGCAACTCTATGAGGAAATGCTGACCGGAGGGAGGTGACAATGCCAGCTGTTCAGCGAGCAATGCCTCTGCGTCGTACAGCGTGACAGCAGCGCTGTCTCTGTGCAAACCCTGGCTCTCCGGTCCCACGGGTCTGGGTCCCACTCCGGTTCCACCAGTTACAGTCTCTGTGGGCACGGCACGTTTTCCCCAAAGACAAAACGGGATTTAAAATGATGTTCCACTCTTCACAGGCTCACAGTCAGGGTTCACTGAGATGACCCAGACAAACTGCCTACCCCTGGCCCTGGCGAACAGCAAGGGTTCAATGAACGTTAGTTAATAAGTAAGTGAGTTGACCTGGGTGCAGAAGCAGAGGAGCAGGCCAGGGAGCTACCCTTGGAGATGAACCAAAGTAACCCCAGTGCTCCAAGGAACAAGGCCAGGATGCGTGCCCCGGCCTATACGTAAAATGGCAGGGATGGCCCCCCTCACCCACTGCGGCCAAACAGGTTCCTGGCTAGTTTTAAGAGTTGCCCAATCAATTACAGACTTAAAAGATAACTGAGCACTCTTTGTTCCTCTTGGCAAAATCAGGATTTGCAAACTCCTATTTAGCAAAAGAAATGTTCCCAAGTTACATTTTTTAAAAAACATTATTTTAATACCAAAAAGTGGATGATGCAAACGACCTCTATGTTTCTTTTCAAGTCCAAGCGTTCCATGGCGTAGGTGGTGGAAGAAATGTACTTGGGCTCTGGTGCCAGACAGACCTGAGGGCAGGTAAGCCTGGGCTCACTTCTTCCTGCATGTAACCTGGTCGGGGTCCATCATCTCACTGAGGCTCGATGGTCTCATCTGCATACATGGGGACAGTAATGCCCACCTTACAGTGTGGTTGAGAGCTAAAGGAGAGTCTCGTGTGTGAAAGTGCCTAGCAAGGCTCTACGCACATGAGAGATAACAAATAAATGGGCGTGCCTGTACCCTTCCTCTCCAAAGTCCCTCAGGAGAGAAACCCGAGTCTCTCTGAACCTCCCAGGACAGCCCTTACATAGGGAATAATTGCTGTGGATAAGGCTTTGTCATTTGAGCATATTCTCTATGTGACCTCTTACTTAAACAGCCCCCTGATAATTTTTTAGGAGGAGGGTGAGAGGAGAAGTCAGTGGCAGAAACCTATGTGCTGGGACTTGGGCCCTGCTCAGCCGACTGCTTTGAGGACATTACCCTACCCTATAGCCACCCAGCCACCTACCCATTCAACAAATACTTCCTGAGCACCAATTCTGTGTTGGCATTGCACTTGGGGTTACGGAGACCGCAGTGAAGAATCAGTGACCTCTGCCCTTAAGAGTTCACAGTCCACTGGCAGAGACAGAAAAAGAGATATGCGCAGGCATTTAAAATACAGCCCAGGGTCCTCAGTGCTGACAGAAGGGAAGAGCAAGAACTGTGGGCACGGTGAGAATAAGACGTGTGCTTCCTGGAGGGACAATTAACTTGGCACGTTTAAACGAACGCGGTGAGGGATGTGAGAAAATGAGTATTTAAACTATTTTTAAAAGAATTAGATAGTAAGAACACCTATTACACCACTTAAATAAAACACTACGGTGGGTGGGGATGATGCGTCAAGGTGGCCAAAAGGTACAAACTTCCAGGAATAAGACAGACAAGTCCCGGGATGTCACGGTAGCATGAAGGCTACAGTTAACAGTTCTGTGCTGTGTATTTAAAAACGGCTGAGAGGGTAGATCTTGAAAATTTTCATCACAGCTTGTCTCATATCAGCCAGGGACACGGTAACTCCTTATTTATCCCAGGTGGGCTTTGGTCTGTGCCCATGCCTGGTTCACACCTTGGACACATGGGAGAAAAGTTTTCATCACAAGAAAAAAGTTTTTAACTATGTGAGGGGATGGAGGTTTACTAAACTCACTGTGGTGGTCGTTTAACAATATACACATGTGTCCAATCATTATGTTGTACACCTGAAACTAACACAAACACATCAGATATGTCAATCACATCTCAATAACACTAGGAAAAAGCAACCTACTACAAATGGAGTTGGACGCTTCTGTTTCTTTCCTCCCCTGTTTACATTTTTACACTTTTATTACACAAGTGTATATGCCCTGTGACATACAGGATTTTTTAGTGAAACAAATACTCCATCAAGAAAAACCGTGTTTATAGCTGTTTACTTCCACTAGCCAAAATTCAAAGCAAATCAAAGTTCTGAAAACATTTTTAAATTTTTTTCACTTTTTTAAAACTATTTCCCAAATTTGCCTTTGGGTTTCTGAACCCCACACATTCGTGGAAAAAATAATGATTTTTTTTTAATTCAGAAAATAGAATATGTCACTCGTTCTGTATATAGGTCAGTTTCAGAACGTCTGCTCTCCTGGCTGCTACTGCAAAAATGCTGAACAGAAATCACTCTGTGACAAAGAGGACAGCTGTTTAATTTTTCTTCAGGTGCCCCATGCGGGAGAGTTGCTATAGCAGATGTGGAACCGATGTATACAGGGTCCAGCAAAAGTAACGCCTGCTTGAGTATGGTTGGTAGGGAAATAATATGGGTGTAATAGTTTATAGTTTTAATTTGAACATTTCACCTGAAATGTCATATGGTGTGCTCGAGTGTGCTATTGTTATGTTACAGAATTACATGCTTGTGATTTTACAATAAAAGATTTTGTAATTAAAGAGGGGGGGATGTTATTTGTGCTGGACCCTATCTGTGCTTAGTTATGTGAGAGTTGGGTTTCCAGTGACATTTTGCAGACTCTTAAGTGGGCACCCTGGGAAACTCACATAAGGAGGCTGCCCTACCAGACATGTGGTTTAGGGACATTTTCCCATATTATCACATGGAAATGTAAGCGACCAATAGAAATTACCAGATGAATAATCCAGAGGTGGGAGTGTTATGGTAGGATGAGCAGCCAGAGGGGAAATAAAGCAGGGCCCTCACCACTGCAATCTAACAAAGAACTCAACACAGGAGGCTAAAGGAGTCCTGAACCTGGTTTCATAAGGCTGCCTTGCGTTCCGAACAGCAGGATAGTGCACGTGCCGGGGAGCCCTTGAAAGCCCGTGTGTATCATCTCCACCAGCTGGAAAAAGAAAACCTTGGGACTGTGTGTTCATTCCAAGGCCTGGAAGGGGGAAGGGGAGGGGTCTACAGTGCCCAAAGAAAAGTCCATAAAACAAATTTTTGGTTAACTGCCTGCCTCCCGTCACGTATGCAAAATGAACAAATAGAGTCTGGAGCAAAACAAGGATGTGGACTAACAGACTCCCACAAGTACTACTCGTGAGTAGTCATGTCTCCCCAGGGGGAAGCTGGTACCACCTTTACCTGTCAATCAATATGTAACTCCCTCACCCCCATCCCACCAATTATATAAATCCTCAGAACAAAGGACTCACTCTCTTGGCTCTTGGCCCTCCTGGCTCTTTCGCCATATGGTGGGCCCTGACCAGCTGGCCTCTGGCCCCCAGGCCCATGACCACCCTTTTTTGGCCACCTGGGTGGTGACCACTCAGCCTCTGGCACCCTGCTTTTGCTCTCCCATTAGGATGTAGCACTAATAAACTTTGCTTGCCTGCTAGTAGGCTTGCTGATCTGTAGTTCTTTACTGCGTCAGCAAGAAGAACAAGGGTTTCTCCGCTAGCAGGAGTAAAGGCACTATTTCAGGAATAGCAAAAGAAAAATCAGAAGTAAGAAAGAGCATGGCATGTTTGAGACAGTAAATGGCATTTAGTATTGCTGGGTCCTAGAATACGAGCTGGGAAGTGATAAGACATAAACTACAGGAGCCAGGTAATACAGGAGAACTCTACCAGAATTTCCTACACTACAGAATACGTTTTCTGGAAATTAAATAGACTATGCAAAAGTGCTCAATGGCTACAAGCAATAAATTAATGTTGCATTTGAATGCATTAAAACTCTCAGCATAATTTTCCCCAAATATTCCTCTACAATGCCCCAAACTGTCTGCCTTTCTTCCTTTCCTCACCTGAGGACATTTTTTTCATTGCTCTTAGAGAGAGAGAAAGTGAGAGAGAAACATCGATGTGAATGGGACTCGAACCTGCCTCCTTGTGGTTACAAAATAATATTCCAACCAACTGAGCCACGCCCACCAGGTCTGAACAGGCCTTCTTAACTCAACTAACTGGTGCACCCTTGGAGCTACCACAAGGTGGCACTGCCTGCCATCCAATAGTTTAGTTCATCAGTGTCAATGCTGTTACCAAGGAGCATGGTTAACTCAACTCTACACCTGAGGCCCAGGGGCAGCAAAAGGAAAATTTCTCAGTCCTTAAGTAATATGGATCCTCTTCTTTCTTCAACCAAATTGGGGACAATCTACTCACCCCCTGGGCCTCACCCTCTCCCCATCAGCTTCTGAATGACCATCTCCAGCAACAGGGGGTTGTATACATAGAAGGGGATTCTCAGTTTCTGCCTCTGATTCCTCAGAGCTCACCCTTCAAGAGGATCATCACACTGTATTTCTAAATTGATGTGCATTGTTCCTGTGAGTCCTCCTGCAAATGCCAGCTGCTGCCACCATTGTGTGAAAGTCACACCCCTCTCTTGCTTGCCTGTGAGCTCTGCCCCTGGGCTGGGTTGCAGTGATGCTGCTGGGTTTTATAGCCATCCTGTCCTTCGGCTAAAAAGGTGAAACTTCCAGGCAGCACACGGCCTGCGAATCCTCCCGTTAGCCTAGACTAAAACAGTCACTGGTACCCATTCAAAAGGTAACTAATGAGAGACACAGGAAAGACAGCAGCGTGTCAAGGGCCTGGATGGGGCTGGACATGACAGGTGAGTGGCAGATGGCATCAGCATGTTCTGCATCTTCCTCCAGCATAACTGTGGAACCAGAAACTAGGAACAGAGACTGAGAATGTGTGGTTGGAGTGGCCCACTGGGCATGTCGAAAAGGCAGAGGGCGTTCAGAGTCCACGTCGGTGAGAGATTTCAGACTGAAAGACTGATTGTGTTATCCAGGCTGAATAAAGACACCAAGGTAGCCAGGGAAGCATCAATATCCCAAGTGAAGGACAAAGATCTGATTCACTGGAGGTCCTATGGATAGGGAGTAGTGTCTGAAAGATTAACTTCAGTACAAAATAATCTGAAATAGAAAACAGTATTTTTATGTATAGGTAGCATAAAAACATGCTGTTTTTATCCACAATAAATCTCATCTATCTTAAAAGAAAAACCTCCTGTCTCCAATTTCTGGCTTGACGGTTCTCTTGCACCCACTCCTGTCAGGCTTCACCCTCACAGCTGACGAGTCCAGGGTGCCAGTGACTTCAGTGTGCCCGAGATCAAAGGCAGGCACCCTGTCAGCAGCCTTTAGCACCTTGAATCATCCATCCCGCTTTCTGGAAATGCTTTCCTCGTTTGGTTTCTAGGACCCCACACTGTCTCCGTGTTGCTTTTATCTCTCCAGCTTCTCCTTAGCCTTTTGCTGATTTTATCCTTTCTTCTCACTCCTTACTGTTACAGCGCCCTGGGGCTCAGTCTGGTCTCTCTTCTGTCCCACCCTAGGATCACCTAGTCCTGTGTCTTTTTATTTGCCCTGAGACTCCCAACCTCACAGCTCTGGCCCAGGCCTCTCCCCTAAACTCTGATTCATATGCCCCACTGTCCTCTCTTTCCCTACTTGTAAGTCTAATAAATGTCGCAGACTTTACCCTGCTCTCCCCTCCGTCCCAGCTCCACCACCAAAGCCACTTCATCTACAATATTTTTCCCTTCCCAGATGGTGGCAATGCCATTATTCCAGTTGCTTGGGGCCAAAACCTTGTCACCTTTGATTCTCCTTTTCCTTTCACGCCCCACATCAAATCCATCAGGAAATTCTCTTCTATCTACTTCCAAAATATGTACAGACTCTGACCACTTTTCCTCACTTTTATTTTAACCCCCGGTCACCATAATGTACCCCCTTGGGTGTCGCTATTGCCGCCTACCTGGTCATGTCATTCCTCTGCTTAAAATCTGTTACTGGCTGCCTATTTCTCTTTGAATAAAGGACAAAACACTTCCAGGGGCCTGCGAAGCCCTCTGGGGTCTTGCTACTTGGATCTAACTTCTTACTTTTCCCTTGCTCTCTCCACGCCGGTTTTCTTGCGATCCCTTGAGGTGGCGAGCATACCTCTGTCTCGGGAACTTTGAACTGGCATTCCCTCTGTCTGAAATGCTCTTACTCAAATGTCTGCAGAGGCCACCCATGAACCTTTTGAGTCTGTTCGAATGTCATCTTCTCTGTGAGGCCTTTCCGGATAAGCCAAGTTAAAATTGGCTTACCACCTGCCTATTGTCCCCAGCATTCCCAATCCCTGCCTGGCTTTATTTAGGCTTCATAGTTCTTATGACATTCTAATACATTAAATATCAGAAATTGTTTATTAACTATATTGTTTGTCTCTCCTCATATGTGCAGGGTCTGGAACATACTAGGGTTTAGTCAGTATTTTGAAAGAATAGACTAGTTACACCATTATACGTACTTATTAAATTTTGATGTAATTATTTTTACAGAGCCAATAATTCCATTACTTTTATGGCATCGTTTTAAGCTAAATGTTATTTGCTACTATTAATTATTTCCATGAACTCAGTGTCACTTCAGTGAAGATCATATGATCCTCTTCTGCAGATCCCAAAGTAGTTGTTCTCTCTAAACGTGCACAAGGGAGACTGCGCATCCGTCCCCCAAAACTGCCTGGGTCGTGAATCACAGACACCAGCCTCTGTGACTCAACACTGAAGCGATGGGCTGCACCCAAGGTCCTGGGATCGGGTTGCCGTGGTAACCCTTCTGCCATCTTCTCTGAGTTTATTTGCTCAATTCTAAAACTGTATACTTTTGACTTCAGCGTGTTTCAGCCCTGTCAGGCCTCAGCTGGCAGGAAATTAAATGAAGGCATTATTTTTCATCATGATTATTTGCCAGTGATAATTTATATTTAGAAATATAAGAAAATGTAGAAAAGGGATATTTTAGAGAACATTTCAATCTACCTAAAGCTGTTTGAAGTACTGGGACTAGCTTCATGTGTTGCAGGAACACCATGTTTACCTGCCTGGCCCCTGGAATGCACTCTCCTGCCCCATAGTATCTTTATCTTTGTCACATAGGACTTGCTACCTCGGTCCCAAGTCCTTTAGAAGACTCAACCAAAGAAAAAAGTTGTTGGAAAATATATAACTGACATAGTTTAAGTTGTGGGAAGTAAAAGCCTCGTTATCGAAAGAAAAATGAGCCAACAAAGAATTTTCCATTTTCTTGATTATTTGGGAATATCAGAAAAATCGGCATTTAAAAATAAATCTGTAGTAGCTCAGGTAGTAAAAATAAATGGTGATTTTTAAATTATAACCTTTTCCAATCTTATAAGAACTATAAAATCTTTATTTTCTTTTTAATTTGTATTGATTTTTTAGAGAGAGAGAGAGAGAAACATTGATTTGTTGTTCCACTTATTTATGCATTCATTGCTTGATTCTTGAGTGGGCCCTGACCAGGGATCCAACCCACAACCCTGGTGCATTGAGATGATGCTCTAGCCAACTGAGCAACACGGCCAGGGCCAAGGATAACCTTTATGATTGGACACATTTTTTTAATAACAGAAGTAATTTATTTTACTCTTTGGTTTATCTATATTTTTCAAATCAGTGACGGCAACTGGCTGCACACCTAAGCTTTCATCCTAAACCTTCACAGATCCTGGAAGCCTGGATTAAGGCCAGTGACAGTGACATTGAAGAAACCCAGCACAGCCCAGTGGACACCTCTGCCAGGATCTCAGTTCCCTGGGGCTGTGGTCCAAGCTGGGGCAGAATGGGCTCCACTCAGGGACTCAGCTCACTCGGGTACTCACAGGGTCCAGTGTGGATTGAAGACCTGACTTCCTCTGCCTCAGGCTGAGGCCATGTGGTTCTCACCAGGCAGCAACATGCCACACAGAAGCTCATTTCCCAGGCTGACGGGTCTGAGAGAGTTCTAGAAAGAAAACAGGTCTGAGTGACCAACCAGTTTGGCCTTGACTTTTAATAATCGCATTTTGGAAATAATATCGGGTCATTTTTCTGTGCTCTCTGGAGTTACTTAGTCCAGCCTGCACTCAAGGGGATGCAACTGCAGAAGAATGTGGAAATCACGGAAAGCCACTGAGGAGACACGGAGAAAGCCCAGGAGGTCCGTGCCTTGCCTAGAACCACAGACCATTGAGTCCAGGCCCAGGTATGAACCCTCCTCTGTGATCTCAAATGGTGTCCTGGTGGTACCCAGGCCTAATCAGAAGTTCTGGAAAAAGCCGGGCTACTGTGCCCATGTGGAGACATGCAGATAGCATGCACCCCTACTAACCATGCACCCTGTGTGGACACAGCAGGGACAGCTTTGTGCTTAGCTTATACAATTCTGAATTACACTCCTTACTGAATACTTGGAGAACTGAGGCCCACAGGGGTCTGGGCCTGGACAGGGAACGTGACCAGCAGACTCCAGATAAAGGTTTGTTCTGACCTCCCAGGTTAAGGCTCTATCCCCTCCCATAGGTTTGGGGTTAAAAATCAGACATCCAAATGTTTTGGGAAGCTGTTGCCTGTTCCTCCTTAAATGAAACTGTATCTTCTGGGCACCCAGATTATTTGCCTCAACACACACACACACACACACACACACACACACACACACACACATTCTCTCTCTCTCTCTCTCTCTCTCTCTCTCTCTCTAGAAGTAAAAACTAAAGGTAAAATCTGAAAAGGAACATACACATGGGGTAACAAGAAGAAAACAGATGTTGGAGGCACTTCGTACACATGACAGCACTTTTCAAATTTTGTAGGTAGTGTCCCGTGTATGACTGTGGGCCTCCCCAAAGAGTACACACAAGAGTAAGCTCCACTGCGCAGAGAGGAGAAAACAGCCCAGGAGACACACGCTGGCTTGTCCAGAATCCAGAAGAGGTAAGAATGTGGAGTCTGAACACAGGTCTGTTTCAGAGCTGAGACCCTGGCTGCACCACACCTTCCCCACTGCGCAGAGAGGAGAAAACAGCCCAGGAGACACACGCTGGCTTGTCCAGAATCCAGAAGAGGTAAGAATGTGGAGTCTAAACACAGGTCTGTTTCAAAGCTGAGACCCTGGCTGCACCACACCTTCCCCACTGTGCAGAGAGGAGAAAACAGCCCAGGAGACACACGCTGGCTTGTCCAGAATCCAGAAGAGGTAAGAATGTGGAGTCTGAACACGGGTCTGTTTCAAAGC